>CAWUFW010017335.1:0-266940 GCA_963921515.1 Calotriton arnoldi | reverse complement strand
TGCCACATAAATCTAGCTGTGTGTTTTTCAAATGTGAAGTGCAATCCTGTAAGGATTTTAAAGCCTTTATAGTTTTGTGACAGGTATGTCTCTGCTTGCACACATGTTAATTACATATCATGCATGTGTGAAGTTGATAGACATATATAGTTTTGTGACTGAGGTATGTCTCTACTTGCATATGCATATTGATACATATCATGCATGTGAAGTTGATAGACATATGAAACACAGGTATACATTTATTTGTATATTACTTTTATATATGAATTTGCTGGCAAAAGGTACACACATATGTATACATTGTTTCAAGAATATGGTGAGACCTACAGCTGAGACATGTGATGGGTGTGCCTGAGTGATTGCATGACTCCATGGGTAGTGCTTGAGTGATTGTATGAGTGCAGAGATAGAGCTTGAGTGCATGGATAAGTGTATGAATAGTGCCTGAAGGCATTGTTGATGAGTGCATGAGAAGTGCCTAGGTGAATAGATGAGTGCAACAGTAGGGCCTGGGTGATTGTATGAGTGCAAGGGTAGTGCCTGGGTAATAGGAGGAGAGGATGGATAGTGACTGGCTGACTGCATGAATGCATAGGTACTGCTTGAATGATTTTAAGAGTGCATGGGTTAATGGAATGAGTGCAGGAGTAGTGCCTAGGTGAATAGATGAGTGCAACAGTAGTGCCTGGGTGATTGGAGGAGAGGATGGATAATGACTGGCTAATTGCATGAGTGCAGAGCTGGAGCTTGAGTGCATGGATAAGTGCATAAATAGTGCCTGAAGGCATGCATGAGTGCATGAGTAGTACCTAGGTGAATCGATGAGTGCAACAGTAGTGCCTGGGTGATTGTATGAGTACAAGGGTAGTGCCTGGGTAATAGGAGGAGAGGATGGATAGTGACTGGCTGATTGCATGAATGCATAGGTAGTGCCTGGAAGATTTTATGAGTGCATGGGTAAATGGAATGAGTGCAGGAGTAGTGACTGAGTGCATGGATGAGTGCAAGGATAGTGCCTGAGTGATTGCATGAGTACAGGGGTAATGTCTGGGTGATTGGAGGAGTAAATGGGTAGTGCCTGGGTGCACAGAGGAGTGCATGGGTAGTGCCTGGGTGATTGAAGGAATGTATGGGTAGTGCCTGGGTGATTGCATGAGTGCAGGGGTGGTACCTGGGTACATGGAGGACTGCACAGGTAGTGCTTGGGTTATTGCATGCGTGCAGGGGTAGTGACTGAGTGCATGTATGAGTGCATGGGTAATGCCTGAGTGATTGCATGAGTGCATGAGTGGTGCCTGAGTGATTGGAGGAGTGCATGGGTAGTGCCTGTCTAATAGGAGGAGAGGATGGATAGTGACTGGCTGATTGAATGAATGCATAGGTACTGCCTGGATGATTTTATGAGTGCATGGGTAAATGGAATGAGTACAGAAGTAGTGACTGAGTGCATGGATGAGTGCATAGGTAGTGCCTGGGTGATTTTTATAACTGCATGGATAGTGGCTGGGTGATTGTAGGAGTGCATGGGGAGTGCCTCGGTGATTGCATGAGTACAGGGGTACTGTCTGGGTTATTGAAGGAGTGCATGCGTAGAGCATGAGTAATTGCATAAGCGCAAGGGTAGTGCCTGGCTGATTAAAGGAGTGCATACATAGTGCCTCATTTCACAAATGCCTGCATGGGTAGTGGCTGGGTGATTGGAGACTTACAACTGAGACATGTGATGGGTTGCTGCTTTATATTTGACTAGGCCCAACATCCTGAGTAGTCGCAGAATATTGAAATTGCAGCACAAAAGTGAGAATTATGACTTGGTGTACACTTTTGTACTACAGCTTCACCATTCTGTAACTACTCAGGGTTTTGGGGCTACCCAAATATAAAGCATCACACCTACACATGAGTCTGCTATAAATCACACCATGTATGCATGTGTCTGTACCTTTTACTAGTTCTACCATATATAAAAGAAACATACATATAGAGATATATCTATGTTTATAAGTTTAGCATCTTCAAATGCATAACACATATGAGAATACATATGCAAGTAGAGACATACACCAATCACAAGACCACGCAGACCTTAAAATTTGAGAGACTGCACTTCACATTTCAAACAGACACCTACATTTATACGTCGTACTTTAAATGTACCATTTCACACACTCATGCAAACTAGCCTAATCACTAATCTGTTTCCTAACATGTCTTAAAACTCACTTTTGTGCTGCAGCTTTACCGTTCTGCAACTACTTAGGGTGTTGGACCTAGCCAAATATAAAGCAGCAGTCTATTACATGACTCAACTGTAAGTCTCTCCATATTGTTGAAAGCATGCATGCATATGTCTCTACCTTTTCAAATCATCATCATATCTAAAAGAAATATACAAATAGATGTATACCTGTATTTTATACGTCCAGCATCTTCACATGCATAGCAGACATGAGAATACATGTGCAAGTACAGACATACAGCAATCACAAGACCATGCAGACCTTAAACTTATAACTTGACAGACTGCACTTTACATTTCAAAGAGAGACCTACATTTCTGCGGTGTACTTCAATTATACATTTTCTCAGACTCATAGAAAGTAGCCTAATCACTAATCCCTCTGCCAACATCTTAAAACTCACTTCCGTGCTGCAGCTTCACCATTCTACGAATACTCAGAATGTTGCGCCTAGCCAAATATAAAGCAGCAACCTATCACATATCTCAGCCATAAGTCTCACCTTATTCCTAAAACCATGCATGCTTGTATCTGTACCTATTGCCAAAAGCATAACACATATAACAATACATGTGCAAGTAGAGACAATACCTCACTCACAAGACCATAAAGGCTTTAAAACTTGACAGACTACACTTAACATTTCAAACACACATCTAAAATTATGCGGCATACTTCAAGTGAAGTTTTACACAGACTCTAATAAAGTACAATTATCACTAATTCCTCACCCCACATATCTTAAACAGCACTTTTCTACTGCTGCTGCTTCACTATTCTACTACTAATCAGGTATTGAACATAGCTAAGAGCAAAACAGCAACCCTTCACATATCTCTGTTGTAAGTCTCCCCATATTTCTAAAAGCATGCATGCCTGTGTCTGTACCTTTTCCTAGTGCCATCATATAAAAGAAAAATACAAATAGATGTATACCTGTATTTTATAAATCTAGCATCTTCAGACACATAACATGTACCATAATACATGTGCAAGAAGAGACATACCTCACTCACAACACCATCCACATCTTAAAAGTAGACAGACTACACTTCAAATTTCAAACAGACACTAAAAATTATGCAGTATATTTGAAGTGTAGCTTTCCACAGACTCACACAAATTAGCCTAATAACTAATCTCTCTGCAAACATGTGTTAAACCTCACTTTTGTGCTGCAGCTTTACCATTCTACAACTACTTAGAGTGTTACACCTAGCCAAAAATAAAAAAGAAACCCTTCACATGTCTCAACCGTAAGTCTCACCATATTCCTGAAAGCATGCATGCATATGTCTGTACCTTTTGCTAGCAGCATCATATATAAAAGAAATATACAAATAGATACATACATGTGTTTTATACATCTACCATCTTTAGATACATAACACACATCACAATATATCTCCTAGTAAAGACTTTCTTCAATCACAACACTATGCACACCTCAAAAATTCATAGAACACACTTTCCATTTCAAGCAAACACCAAAATGTATGTGGCATATTTCAACTGTATCTCTCTAGAGACTTATAAAAAGTAGCCTAATCACTAATACCTTATGTAAACATGTTTTAAACCACACTATTGTGCTACAACTTCACCATTCTACTACTACTCACAGTCTTGAGCCTAGCCACATACAAAGCAACAACACCTCTTTGTTATACATCATGCATCTTCAAATGTATAAGACATATGAGAATGCATATACAAGTAGAGACATACTTCAATCACAAGTTCGTGCACACCTTAAAACTTGACATCCAATTTGAAAACAACACCTAAAATTATGCGGTACACATCAATTCTACATTTCCACACACTAATACAAACTACCATAATCACTAATCCATCTTCCAATATACACATATTACTAAACACAATCTATTTCAAACAACATTTAAGTACAATAAAATAAACTACAATACAGATCTCTACATTTAATAATATATTTAAAACATCACAGTTCTTGAATAATTTTTAAAGTTTGAAAATAAGGTTAATACATAATAGACCTTACAAATATATAACTCACGTTCCAAATAGTTTTGTAGAATATGAAATATCAGAAACTCATAAAAGATTTTCTTATGCATACAATCACTGTAATGCACCACTCTCAACAAGGTTAAACCAATAATGGCAAACTTTTCCTCTCTTTCTCCACGGAAATAAATGTAAGTAACAAATCACATTGCTTCCTACATTATTTCAAATTGTATAACACATTTCTATTGGTTAGACATATTAACCCTTACCAACTGACTCCTAAAAGTGTCCAAACTGGTTCTGGAATTTTTTAGAGTCGCGACTCCACCGTGCCCATCGCGATGGAGCCGCGGATCCATACGGGAGTTCAAAAATGTTTTACTAATAATACTAGCATTATTTTTAAAGAACACACCACTTCTAAACATAGTACTGATCTGGGCAATCTTACATTAATACCATATCACCTATATATAAATTACAATTCCATATTTTAAATCCACAGTTATGATTCAACCCTTCCACCATACTCCTTAATCCCAGTTTCCATAGTAACAGTTTATGCAACATTCAACTGAACTGGCAGGTCACAAGTTCACCATATTTTCAAGTTCAGCAGACAAGGCTACAAATGCAAACAGCAGGTGGGGTTGACTTTTGCAAAATATTACCTTATCCTATCTACTCTACCTTTCCAACATTTTTTAATAACCAATGGCAGAGCATTCTCCGGAGCGGCCCCCAGAATCTGGAATTCACTCCCTCCAAACATTAGAAAAATTCCAAACACGGCAACGTTCAAGAGGGAAACGAAGATCTTCCTAATGAGCAAGTTCCTTCCCTAGAAAGGACGGATCATCATCTGCATCGTGGCAAATAGACAGACATAACACAGCCCTGAAATATAGGGATGCATCCTGCACAAAGACCACAAAAGACACCAAAACTATCCAAAAACAAATGTAAAGATAAGACCCATCAATTAACTGCAAAGGCTTCTTAGAATGTACAGTTCTACACGTAATGGATCCTTGTAATAGTGATGTTAATCATACGGAAGTTACACATCGGAACCACTGGTATACCTTTGACTTATTAAGTAGATCTTAAACGTGGTTGTTGATAATGTTTTAAGAAAGACGTGTACAGGAATTCATATGTATACTAATGCTGCTATACCTAATGTATTCTATATTGTATTTACCTCATGTAACTGTAAAGCGCTCTGATACCCTTGGGTCACGTTCGCGCTATATAAAACTTTATAAATAAAAATAAAATAAAAATAAAAATGGGGAGAGGAGTTGGCCTAACGGCTAGGGCATCCAACCTCAAACCTGGGGAACTGGGTTCGAGTCTCGGCAATGACGCTGAACATCCTGTGATTCTGGGCAAATCACTTAATCTCCCCGTGCCTAACAAAAATGAATGTGTGTCCTAATGTAGCGTAACTCGTGCTATGTAAAGGGCTCTGATACCCGATACGGATCAAGTTCGCGCTATATAAAACTCTTCAAAAAAAATAAAAATAAGAAACATGCTTTTTAAAGAAAGTAATATGCACCCTATTTTTGAGTGTACAATGTTCATAAACAGACAATGATCTGCTTTTTAAAAAACAGCATCTTGTCCACCATCTTAGATACCTCTCATTCTACCAACTGCCTACCTCAGCTACAGACATCTTTTCATTACTTCAAGACATCCCTTCAAGATGCTTACAGTATGGATTGTTGGGCACAGCTATGTTTTCTGCTGCAAAAGGTATGCTGAACGCAGAGGTATTGACAAAGACCTAGTAGGTCTTGAAATGCTCAATAAGGACACCTTTGCACAATTGATGTTCCTTTTGCCTCAAATTGTCTTTGTATACTCTAATATATGCCAAAGACAGAAATGGAAGTGGTCAAATCAATTCTGTCCACAGATTGAGAAAGCTAGAAAGAATATCAATAAAGCTGTTGCTGCTTACCTCAGAGACCATAGGATGGGCTCCATCTATAACAACAATCTTCGTTTTGATATGGATGACATCTACAGAAGTGATGGAGTACACTTCACAGATCAAGGAAACAGAGTCTTTCTCAACAACCTAAAGCTGTGCATCCGCACTTTCATGTAGCTACAAAAAACTCGTAATGAAAACAAGGGCTCTTTTTAAAGCCACCCTAAAACACAATAGTGAATTTTTTTACACATACATACTCTTTTGAAATTTTTTTGTGGATTTGCGCACCCGTCGCTAATCTGCAAAAGCATGAATTCAATGTACTACGACACAATACACTTTTCAGGTTTAACTATTAATTTTTAATTTTATATATTTTTACTAACTCTATCAATTTTAATCTTATCATTAACTTCAATCACACTACCTCTATTAAACAACTTCACAAATGCAACACTACCTTCTAAATAATATACTACTAAACTATTTATTTGAGGCGGATCCGCAAATCCGACGCAACGTTACACAGGGGGCCGCAATGAGAGCCGCGTTGGGACCGCGACTCCGAAATAGAAAGAAAAAAAACGCCCCACTTCCATTGTTCGGTATTTGCCCCGGGGCAAACCTCTTTTTAAAAAAAAACAATATTACGGGAGGAGGGCAGTGTGGCCCCCCTTCTCTTGGCCACTTTCGGCCCCGGGTACCCCATCCCCCGGGGCATGGCCATCTTTTTTAAAATAAATTATTTAGGAAATTTAAAAGGAGGGGGACCGCACGGCCCCCTCCTGAGGCCATTTCTGGCCCTGGGGACCCCATCCCCCGGGGCTTTGCCTCTGTTTTTTTTAAAAAGAAATACAGGAGGGGGGGACGCATGGCGCTCCTTCCCTGGGCCACTATTAGCCCCGGGGACCCGATCCCCCGGGGCCTCGCCTTATGTTGGGGACTGTGGGGTAGCCCCAATGCCCCCACGGTCCCTGCCGGCTCCCCGCCTTGTGCGGGAACCGGCATTGCTTTTGGACAAGGGGAGCTGCTAACATACAGCTCCCCTTGTCCAAAAGCAATTTGCTTCGCTTCATGGAAGCAAGAGCAGGTTTTCTGCTCTCGCTTCCATGAAGCGAAGCACAAGTTTGCAATGACAGGGCAGGAGCTGTGCTCCAGCCCTGTCATTGCAAACTGCAATGTCCCGTGGGTGGGCCCTGGGGAGTGGCGGTCCCCAGGGCCACCTAGGGCTCCATGAGGGGGGCAGCGCGGCCCCCCTCGCAATGTAAACATAGCCCCGAGGAGGTGGCTGTCCCCGAGGGGCCACAGTGGACCCCCAGCTTCTTTTAATTAGTGCGCCGGGGGTGGTGGCCCCTGGGGCATGTGGGGGGGCTTGAACCCCCTACACTAGTCTATTTTTAACACAGCTCCGGGGAGGTGGCAATGCCCGGGGCTGCGGGGGCCATGTGCCCCTGCATATATAAATTAAAGCCCCGGGGAGGTGGCAGTCCCTGGGGCTGCATGAGGGGGCAGGAGCCCCCCCACGCTTTAAAAAAATAATAAAGCCCCGGGGAGGTGGCGGTCCCCAGGGCTGCGGGGGGCCACGAGACCCCCCACAATTCAATAATTATCACTCTGGGGAGGTGGCGGTCCTCGGGGCTGCGGGGGCCTCTGCAGGGCCCCTGCTTAAATATTCAGAAATGCCCCCGGGACCTGGTCCACCTGGGGGCTAATTAAAACAAAGCACGGGAGACCGCTCTTCATTTTTTTTTTTTTTCTCGGCGGGATTTGCACACCCAGCGTGACGTCTGCCAAAATCTTTAAAAAATGCTTTTTGGGCCCTACAGGGACCCCCTGACGAGGCCTAGTGGGTCAGGGTGTTTCCACCCTGCCCCCTTTCCTTCATTTATAACATTTCTTTACCTTTTTCCTAGAAAATGGCTGCCAACACATTTTGGTTTGGAGTGTTGGCAGCCAATCAGAAACAAGCTTGTGCGCGGGAGGGTTTGCGAATCCTCCTCGGTCACCAGATATCAATATTTTTTATTTCTCAGGAACTACTAAACGGACACCATTTAAAAAAGGTGGCTTTCTGAACCAAGAGCTACCTTTTTGCCAAATTTGGTGTAATTCCGTTCAGCAGTTCATGCTGTAGCTCTGTCTAAAGTTCCTATAGAAATTAACATGGAGAAAATGCGTTGTTTGGACCCCCCTTTTCTCTCGGCCCCCGCTCGACGAATCACCCCGAAACAGAAGACAGGAGATGACCTGAGTAAACCATTAGTTTTGAAAGTTTTGCGAAGATTCGTCAAACGGCGCCAAAGATATTGGCAAAAGAAAAACCGCTTTTTTAATAGAAACGAGGTCCTAATTATAACTACCTACTTGCGACTGGCAGTGGCTGCATCTTGGATGCGTCTTGGCTCCTTTTCTATTTACATTATATATTAATGGATTAGAGCAGATAATGGTTGAGAAGTGCCGCGATTTACCACAGATAGCCAGCCGCCCTCTACCTGCCCTTCTCTACACGGACGACGCCGTGATAATGGCCCGTACCCCACTGGGCCTACAACGGGCCCTTGACATTTATAATGATTATATGAAAAATCTGGGCCTGAGAGTGAATATTATCAAAACCTTTATAATGAGCTGTGGGAAAGGTAGCGCGAAGAGCAGAGCCATTTATATCGACAAAAAAAAGGTAGCAAAGACCACCACATATCCCTATTTAGGAATTTTATTTGATTCCAAGGGATCCTGGAGCCAAGCCATTAAAATTAGAAACCTGCATTTTATGCGAGCAATGTCAGCCTTGGTAAATTTCTCCAAGAAATTAGGGAAAAAAACCCCTGCTGAACTGCTCCACATTTATAGTGCGAAATGCGTTAGTACGACCATATATGGCGCTGGGATATGGGGTCATTGCGATGTAAACTCTATTCAAAAGACAGAGAATGCCTTTCTAAGATTCTTCTTGGCAGTTCCACGCAGCACTTCGACCTATATCTGTCATGTAGAATTGGGAGTTACGTATATAACAGATATAATGAAAAGCACAACCGGTCCTCCTTTGGCATCGCATTTGGTCCACAACTAATACAGCATTTAATCGTAAAGTCTTAAGAGACAGCCTTAAATTAGATTACGCACTTGAAATACGTTGGCTGAAATACATAAAAGACTTCACGAATGATATGGGGCAACCGGGCTATTTTGATGACCCCCCCTTCTATGGGCTCCATCTCTAGAAAAGCTTTTAAAAAGTCTTGTATGGCCCACTTGGAGGCAATCAGATTTGCAGGGGAAGCTTCACGCCCAACAGTACTTTTAAACCAAATGCTGTTAAGTACCCATGGCATTCAGCCTTATCTAACTAATATACCAAGTGGGTACGATAGATTAGTTTTGACCCGCCTTAGACTGAGCACTTTCCATCGTTTGGTAAGTTTTCCATTTACAAACGATTGGTCTAAAACATTGTGCTTTTGCCTGTGCGATGAGGTGTCCCAGCAAACTACAATGCATGTAGTATTATTTTGAAAATTCTACATTGCAAATAGAAGGATATGATTATACCCATTTTAAAACTATGGGGCCTGAAGCAATGCCGTTCGGCTTTTATTGCACTGCAGATTTTAGACAATGAATATTTTATAAGAGACATAGCCTCATTTTTAAAAAGTACAATCAAGTGCAGGAAAACAATTTTAGCGAGTTAATGTAAAATAATATGACGTAGCACCGTTTGTTTTTAGTTTTTATGTAACTATGATGGTCCAATGAACTAATTTTAACATTGTGTCAAAATGTTATATTTATTTTTGCAACACTATGTATGCTTTTATGATTTTTTCTTCTACAAAAATCGAATAAAGCTTGATTTGATTTATATATATATATATATATACATATACATACATACATATATATATATATATATATATATATATATATATATATATATATATATATATATATATATATATATATATATAGATACAAATGCTGGTTCCTTCTTTCCAAACAGCACACCGTAGACCAAAAATTGCCCGCATTTCTCATATGGTCCCGCCTTGATAAGGTAAAAGATTTTTAATCTTGTTTGTATAACCAGTGTTGCGGCACAATAAGAATACACAAAATTAAAAATCTAATCTAATCACACCCCTGTGGGCTACTCATGAATTCCTTTGTGATAAACCATACACATTATTACAGACTCTGTTAATACTTCTTGTGACATGCAACATTGTGGCCATTATGGGCACATCATTTGGTATTTGTTTATGTAATCACGCCCCTGTGGCGTGATTACATAAACAAATACCAAATGTGTATGGTTTTCAAATGCCTGCTGCCACAGCGTTTCCCCCAGTTCACCTGTATAAATACTTCCAATCGTTCTGCCATTGGTGGCCAACCAGGTGGGCCGGATCAGAGTCATTAACAGTTTTGCAGCTGCGTCGGCAAACTACAAATCCCAACATGCACCTCTCACGGCATGTTGGGTGAATGTCTCCTTCACAGCTCCATCTATCCCTTCCTGGGTCCTGGATGAGCATTACGAACGTGGTTCAGGTTAACTGGTACACACTGCTGCTGGAACAATCTCATCTCCTGGGCCCCCAAGACGCCTTAACCGCAAGGATCCCAATTCAGCCAGACCTGGAAACATGGATGCAGTGACCCTGCTTCCTCCGTGAAGTCACGGACTGCAATCTGCAGCGGCTCTGATTCTGGATGAGGTTGCGGTGGGTCAGAGCACTCCCAATACCTTGGGCTGAAGAAAAGTTGCCGAAGGCTGCCCTTATGACTCTGTCCACTTTGTGAGGCGTGTCACCTCCAGCGCGCCCGGGGCAATGCGCGCACAATATGCCAAGATAGATTCTCACAATAGGAAGAACCGGAGGGACACAGCAGGGATTCCAGGTGAGTCGTTTATTCCATAAAAGCACTGGCATGACGCGTTTCGACGTAATGTCTTTTTCAAATGCCTGCTGCCACAGCGTTTCCCCCCGTATATATATATATATATATATATATATATATATATATATATATATATAACCTACTGCCAGTTGCCAGGAGGTAGTTATAGTTAGGACCTAGTTTTCAAAGGAAGAGCATTTTTTGTTTTGCCAATAACTTTGGTGCTTCTTGATCAATCTTCATAAAAGTTTCAAAACCTATACTCTAGTTAGTTCAGCTGCTGTGTTTAGAGTTTTAGGGTGATCGGTCAAGCGGGAGCAGAGAAAAAGGGGTGATCCCAAAATGGGTTTTGCCCATGTTAATTCCTATAGGGATTTTGAACATGACTACAGCCCAAACTGCTGGATGGAAGTACACCAAATTTTGGCAGAAAGCTAGCTCTTGATCCAGAAATCAGTAGTTTTAGAGATATTAAAGGACAAAAAATATGTATATCAAGAGACCCGGATCCTCCAGCAGGAATCTGCGGATCCGCGTGCCAAAGTAGAGGAAATGGTCACCGGGACTATAAATTCGGACTGTAATGTTTATGAAGGGGTCAGACTAAATATTTTTTTTTATGTTTTCTGAAATCAGCGGATCCACTGAGGGGCTCAGCGAGGCCACATCCCCTGTGGAACCGTGAATCCTGGTGTAGCTCATCAGAGGCCCGCCCCCTTTTTCTACCACTCTGCAAATGTGCCTGCTGGCACACTACTGGCTGGGGGATTCAATCCCCTTGGATGCTGAGGGCCCTTGGGGGCCAAGAACACCTCATGTTACCTCCTGTAAATCCCACACAGTGCGATTGCTGAAACCTCATCGGAAGCCCCACCCCCTTTCTCCACCATTCTGCAAAAATGCCTCCTGGCACACTACTAGTTGGGGGATGAAGTCCCGTTGGATGCGAAGGGTCATTGGAGCCAGTAACCCCCTCCTATTTCCTCCAGTAAGTCCCACACAGTGGGACTGCTGAGAACTCATCGGAGGTCCTGTGCCCTTTTTCACTCTGCAAACGCACCTCCTGGTGTACTACTGGTTGGGGGATGAAGTCCCCTTGGATGCTGAGGGTCCTTGGGGCTCAAGAACTCCTCCTGTTACCACCAGTATGTCCCACACAGCGGGATTGCTGAGAGCTCCTTGAAGGCCCTGCCCCTTTATCCACCCACTGAACAGACCCATACAGCCATTCACACACCCACTCACAGACCCATAAAGTCACTCATAAACCCGCTCACATGCCCACACTGCTACTCACACACCCACTCACAGACCCAAATAGCCACTCACACATCTACTCAAAAACCCATATAGCCCCTCACAACCTCACTCACACACCCACACAACTACTCACATACCCACTCAGATACCCACATAACCACTCACATACCCACTCACTGACCTATAAAGGCACTCACACACCCACTCTGAAATATTAGAGGTTACAGTTAGGAAATATAATTAAATAAAACTTTGAAATTCACTAAAACACAAAGGTTACAGGGATGTTATAGTTAAGAAATAGAATTTAAAAAACATTGTTGCTTTTGAGCGGAGGAAGCTCCATGTTTGCAGTTCCCTCTGTCCAAAAGCAAGGCCAACTCCTGCAGGAGGCAGGGGGCTGGCATGAACCGCAGGGGCCTTGGGGCTCCCCCTGTTGTCCCCAACAGGAGGCCATGCCCTGGGGGATGGGGTATCTGGGGCAATATTGGCCCAGGAGGGAAGAATGAATAAAGGGCAGGCCCCGGGGATGGGGTGCCTGGGCAAAAATTGGCCTTAGGAGGAGGGACGCGTGGCCCCCGTTCCATTTAAAAAATTAAAAAAAATAAAGGGCAGGCCCCGTGGTATGGGGTCCATGGGCCAAAATTAGGCCAATTAAGAGGGCCACACGGCCACAATTCCTTTATTTATTTTTTTAAAAAGCAAAAGGCTGAGATGTCATCAGTGATGTCATGAGTGATGTCACTGACCATGTCATGAGTGATGCAATATGTGAGGTCATAAGCAGTGCATTGCAGGGGCGCAAATAACTGCTGAATTTCTCTGGTTTTGTATGAGTGAAAGATGGGCCTAAGTCTCTGCAACCTTTGATTTTTCAGCGAATTTCTAAGGTTTTTTAAATGCTAATTCCTAACCTTAACATCCCTGTGCCCTTTATTTTTTCAGTGAATAAATATATATATATGTAAATATATATATATAGATATATCTATATTATCTACTGGCGGTCGCCAGTAGATAGTTATAGTTAGGACCTATTATCCATAGGAAATCCGCGACATTCTATTTGCAATAACGTTGGCGCCGGTTGACGAATCTTGCAAGCTTCCAACTTGTTGGGGCGCTCCGGTCCGCTCCTACCCTGAAAGTCTCGGGGTGATACGTCAAGCGGGGGCCGAGAAAAAGGGGGTCCCAAAACGCGTTTTCCCCATTCATTTTTCCATAGGAACCTTTAGTCGCAGCTACAGCCCGAACTGCTGAACGGAATTACCCCAAATTTGGCAAAGAGGTAGCCCTTGGTTCAGACTGGTGTCTTTTGCTAAAATGGTGTAATCCGTTCAGTAGTTCCTGAGAAATTCACAATTAAAATCACATATATATCTATGGGCGCGTCGGATCCGCGTACCCTCCCGATCACGAGCTGCATGCTAATTGGCTGTCAACACTCCAAATCAAGAAGTGTTGGCAGCCATTTTGATCCTCGGTAGAACCGAGGGACAGAAACAAGTGCGCAAAGCGCAAAAGGGAGCAGGGTAGAAACACCCTGACCCCTAGGTCTGCTCAGGGGTCCCACAAGGACCCCCTGGGCAGAAAAAGCATTTTTTTTTTTTAAATCGGCGGGATGCGCTTAGGGTGCGTGGATCCCGCCGAGAAAAAAAGAAACAAGTGCGCAAAACGCACAAAGGGGGCAGGGTAGAAACACCTAACCCCTAGGCCTGCTCAGGGGGTCCCACAAGGACCCCCTGGGCAAAAAGCATTTAAAAAAAAAAAATCGGCAGGATGCGCTCAGGGAGCGCGGATCCTGCCGAAAAAAAAAAAATCAAAGCGCGGTCTCCCGCGCTTCGATGTTAATTTGCCCCCGGGTGGGCCAAGTCCCGGGGGCATGCTGGGGGGGGTTTATTTTATGTATGGGGGGCCTCTAAGGGCCCCCCAAGCCCCGGGGACCGCCACCCCCCGGGGCTTTATTAGAAAAAGTCTACATAAATAACGTGATGTCATTTGAGATGTCATCAGTGATGTCATCAGTGATGTCACTGACCATGTCATGAGTGATGTAATATGTGACGTCATCAGCAGTGCATTGCGGGGGCTCGAGTTATAGTTACCTGAACTAACTATAACGAGGGAATTTCACGGGTTTTGTACGAGTGCAATGTCCAACTAACTATAACTGTCCCTAAAACCTTATGGTTTTTTCAGTGAATTTCTAAGGTTTTTTAAATACTAATTTCTAACTATAACGTGCCTGAAACCTATGGTTTTTCAGTGAATATATATATAGATATATCTATATATATATATAGATATAGATATATATATATATATATATATCTATATATATATATATATATATATATATATATTCACTGAAAAAACCATAGGTTTTAGGGACAGTTATAGTTAGTTGGACATTTCACTCGTACAAAACCCGTGAAATTCCCCCGTTATAGTTATTTCAGCTAACTATAAATTTGGAGGGGGGCTGCGTGGCCCCCCTCCTCAGGCCATTTAAGGCCCCGGGGACCCCATCCCCCAGGGCCGGCCTTTAAATATTTTTTTTTTTTAGGGAGGGGGCTGCGTGGCCCCCTCCCTGGCCCTTATGGCCCCGGGGACCCCATCCCCGGGGCCTGGCCTCTCGTTGGGGACTGTGGGGGGTCCCCAAACCCCCCACAGTCCCGCCGGCTCCCCGTGTCCTACGGGAGCCGGCATTGCTTTCCACATGGGGAGCAGCTAAGATGCTGCTCCCCATGTGAAAAGCTAATTGCTTTGGATATTGGAGGCGAGAGCAGGTTTCCTGCTCTCGCTTCCAATATCCAAGCAAGTTTGCAATGACAGGACAGGAGCCGCGAGGCTCCCGTCCTGTCATTGCAAACTAGCAGTGTCCCGGGGTAGGCACCCGGGACACTGCAGGAGCTGGCCCTGGGGTGGCGGTCCCCAGGGCCACCACTGGCTCAAGAGGGGGCCGCGCGGCCCCCTCCCCACATCTAGAAAGCCCCGGGAGGTGGTGGTCCCCGGGGCTCGAGAGGTCCAAAACGGACCCCCATTTTAAATTTCTTAGTGTTCCGGGGAGGTGGCGGTCCCCGGGCGTGTGGGGGGCTGGAGCCCCCACACAGGTTAAAACATTTTAAAAGAAGCCCCGGGAGGTGGCGGTCCCCGGGGCAGCGGGAGGGCAAAGAGCCCTCCCGCACCATTATTTTTCAAGCCCCCACATACTAAAAAGAAACCCCTGCATGCCCCCGGGACTTGGCCCACCCGGGGGCCAATTAACAACTAAGCGCGGGAGACCGCGCTTCGTTTTTTTTTTTTTCTCGGCGGGATCCGCGCACCCTGAGCGCATACCGCCGATTTTTAAAAATGTTTTTATTTTTTCTTCCCAGGGGGTCCTTGTGGGACCCCCTGAGCAGACCTAGGGGATCAGGGTGTTTCTACCCTGCCCCCTTTGTGCGTTTTGCGCACTTGTTTCTTCTGGGTTTTTTTTCTAATCGGCAGGATCCGCGTACCCTGAGTGCATCCTGCCCATTTAAAAAAAAAAATGCTTTTCTGCCCAGGGGGTCCTTGTGGGACCCCAGAGCAGACCTAGGGGTCAGGGTGTTTCTACCCTGCCCCCTTTTGCGCTTTGCGCACTTGTTTCTGTCCCTCGGTTCTACCGAGGGACAAAATGACTGCCAACACTTCCTGATTTGGAGTGTTGACAGCCACTTGAAACCAATTAACATGCAGCTCGTGATCGGGACGGTGCGCGCAGGGTGCGCTCAGGGTGCGCGAATCCGACGCGGCCATAGATATATATGTGATTTTCATTTTGATTTTCACAGGAACTACTGAACGGATTTACATCATTTAACAAAAAGAGTTCTTTCTTTCTTTCTTTCTTTCTTTCTGAACCAAGAACTACCTCTTTGCCAAATTTGGTGTAATTCCGTTCAGCAGTTCGGGCTGTAGCCGTGTCTAAAGTTTCCTATGGGAAAATGAATGGGGAAAACACGTTTTGGGACCCCACTTTTTCTCGGCCCCCGCTTGACGAATCACCCTGAGACTTTCAGGGTAGGAGCGGACCGGAGCGGGCCATAAAGTTTGAAAATTTCGCGAAGATTCGTCAACTCGACGCAAGAGTTATTTCAAATAGAATGGCGCGGATTTCCTATGGAAAGTAGGTCCTAACTATAACTATCTACTGGCGACCGCCAGTAGATATATATATATATATATATATATATATATATATATATATATATATATATATATATATATATATATATATATATGTATATTACCTACTGCCGGTCACCATTAGGTATTTATAATAAGGACCTACTTTCCATACGAAAAGCGTTTTTTGATTTGCCAATATCTCTGACGAATCTTCGCGCAATTTTCAAAACTAATGGGGCAGTAAGGTCAGCTGCTGTGTTGAAAGTTTCAGGGTGATTTGTCAAGCGGGGCTGAGAAAAATGGGTGGGTCCCAAAACACGTTTTCTCCATGTTAATTTCCATAGGAAACTTTAAACATGGTTACAGCCCGAACTGCTGAACGGAATTACACCAAATTTAGCAAAAAGGTAGCTCTTGGTTCAGAAAGCACTCTTTTCATTAAATGGTGTAAATCAGTTCAGTAGTCCCTGAGAAATATAAACATTTCTCAGATATACAAATGGGGACGCAGAGGATCCGCAAACTCTCCCGATCTCATGCCTGCAATCTGATTGGCTGACAACACTTCAAACCAGGAAGGCATTTATTGGCCTAAGGAGGGGGTACCACGCATCTCCCCTCCCATTTGATTTTAATTTTAAAATAAAAAAATGGGTGAGACCCCGGGGGATGGGGTCCCTGGGGCCCAAAAGGGTCACGGGATTGGGGCCACACAGCCCCCTTCCTAAAATAACCTACTACTCTACAAACAAACCTCCTGGTGCACGCTTGGTTGGAGGATGAAGTCCCTTTCACTCCTGAGGGTCCTTAGGGTCCAACTAGCCCACCTGTTACCTCCAGTAATCCCCACACAGTTGGATTGCTGAGAGGTGTTTGGGAGCTGCGCCCCTTTTTCTACCACTCTGCAAACACGCCTCTCTGCGTACTGCTGGTGCCATTGCATCCTGAGGACCTCAGGACTAAAGTGGACTTCATCCCCCAAGCAACAGGGCACCAGGAGGCACATTTGCAGAGTGGTGGAGAAAGGGGAAATGGCCTCTGACCACCTCTCAGCAATCCAGCTGTGTGGGGCCTACTGGAGGTAACAGGAGGGCTAGTTGGCCCCCAGAGACCCTCAAGAGGCAAGGAGACTTCATCCCCCAACCAAGAACGCAGCAGGAGATGAGTTTGCAGAGTGGTGGAGAAAGGGGGCGTAGCCTGCAGCCACCTCTCAGCGATCCCACTGTGTGGGGCTTACTGGAGGTAACAGGTAGGCTAGTTGGCCCCCAAGGGCCCTCACCAGCGAAGGGGACTTCATCCCCCAACCAAGAGCATGCCAGGAGGCGCGTTAGAGAAGTGGTGGTGAAAGGGGGCATGGCCTGCTATCAGAACTCAGTAATCCTGCTGTATGGGACTTATTGGAGGTAATAGGAGGGGTAGTTGGCCCCCAAGGACGTCCTTGAGGGCCAACTACCCCTCCTGTTACCTCCTGTAGGTCCCACACAGCAGGATTGCTGAGATGCTGTCAGAGGCCACGCCCCCTTTCTCCACTCTGCAAATGTGCACCCGGCGCACTACTAGTTGGGGGATAAAGCCCCCTTGGCTCCAGAGGGACCTTGGGGGCCAAGAAGCCCTCCTGGTACATCCTATAAGCCGTACACAGTGGAAATCCTGAGAGTTGGTCGGAGGCCCAGCCGCCTTTCTCCACGACTGCTAGTTAAAAAACCTTAGAAATTTACTTAAAAAAACAAAGATTACAGGGATGTGATAGTTAGGAATTAGCATTTAAAAAACCTTAGAAATTCACTGAAAAAAACCAAAGGTTTCAGGGACGTTATAGTTAGGAATTAATATTTTAAAAAAGATTAGAAACTCACTGAAAAAACCAAAGGTTTCAGGAACATTGTAGTTAGGCTGACATTTCTCTCGTACAAAACCAGAGAAATTCAGCCGTTATAGTTAGCTGAGTTAACTATAACTCACGCCCCTGCAATGCACTGCTTATGACCACACATATTACCTCCTGGTCAGAGACCTGCTCTCTCCCCCAGCAGCTCCGCTGTTTGTGTGACCTACCACTCCCCCTACACCTCTCCTGGTAGGTGTTCAAGTTGCCTACCTTTCATTGTGCCTGTATCTGTCTTCTGTATTCTGGTTTAGTTTTTATTGTATTGTACATGGTTATTTTTTATTGTATGGTACCCGTGCCCTCCGTTTCTGCTGCCCTTTTTCTGCCACTGCTGCCCCTGCGGTCCTTCGTACCTGCTGTTTTTCTGCTCCCGCCTCCCAGCTGCTCTTCCTTCCCCCTTCCCTATTTAATGGTGGCCGCGCAGCAGACGCGCACAGAGGGTGAGCCGCTGGCATGCCAAAGGCAAGCCCGTCTGCGCCCGTCCGCAACCCGACCGTGACCAGCGCCAGGGACCCTGGTTCTCTGACTACCAACCACTATGACCCAGCTGCCCTCCTAGCACTCAACCCCGGAAGGAACAACAACTGCCAGCTGGCTACACCGAACATCACCCATGGCCAGTTCTCCTGCCGACACTGCTGACAAGCCTTCACCACCCTCTGCAAGCCCACGGATGCCGCACTCACTCTGGACGCCAGCACCCCTGAAGCCCTGAGGTGCATCCTCCTCAACGTGATATCCCTGCACAGACATGCTATAGAGATCTGGAACCTCCTCAACACCCTTTCTCCAGACGTCGCCTTCTTCACCAACACCTGGACCAATGCCTCCTCCGCCGCCGACATCGCCACCATCATCCCCAACGGATACAAGATCCAGAGGAGGGATCGCCCCAACTGCCCAGTAGGAGGACTCACTATCGCACACAAGAACTCCCTCCGACTCTCCACCTCCAGCACAAGCGACTCCCCTTCCACCACCGATCACCTCCATTTCCAGATCCAGACCAGCCCCTGAATGACCGTAGGTGACACCCTCACCTACAGACCCCCCGGACCTTGAACTTCGTTCACCACTACCATAGCCGACCTCATCGTACCTCACGCCATTGCCTCCATGGACTACATACTCATCAGAGACCTCAACTTCCACCTCAACAACCTCAGCAACCCCAACTCCGCCACCCTCCTGGACAACCTCGCCGACCTCAGAGTGAAACAGCTCGTCACCACCCCCACCCACAAGGCAGGACACTCCCTCGACCCCATCTTTGCAGGAGGGAACAACATCCACATCAGCCATACCAGCCAGCCCCCCTGGACGGACCACCACTGCGTACACTTCTCTTTCAACAATGCCACCCCTCACAAACCCAAACCACGCCCACCACGAAGGAACTAGAGCAAGGTCACAGAGGAGCACCTCAACTCCCTCATCCACGATCCCCCTCCCACCTCGACTGACGCAAATGCTGCAGCCAAAGAACTACACCAATGGATCACCAACTTCGCAGACAAGCTCACCCCTCTCCGCAACCCTGACAGACAGTGCCTTATGGAGGCCACCTGGTTCACCATCGACCTCCAAGAATCCAGACGCACCTGCAGGCATCTCGAGAAGCGATGAAGGAACAGCAAAGCCACTGAAGAACAGAACACCTACAAGAACGCCATGACAGAATACCACCAAATGATCAGATCCACCAAAAGGACCTTCATCCGGAACAAAATCCTCGCCAACTCCAGCAACTCAAAAGAACTCTTCAGCATCATCCAGGAATTCACCAAACCCCCCAGCTAAGCCACAGACGTCACACCCTCCCAGGACCTCTTCAACAAGCTCAGCTTCCATCTGAAGATCAAGGCCCTCTACGACAACTTCAGTGAACAGACTCCAGAAACCACCCCTTCCCCCAGCAACGACAGCCAGCCTACCATCGCCACCTGGACGCCGGTCTCCACCGAATATACCGCCACAACCATGAAGAGCACTCACTCAGGAGTCCCCACGGACCCCTGCCAGGCACACATCTTCCACAGAGCCACCGCCGCCATAGCACCCGAGCTACGACACAACACCACCTTTGAATCCGGCACTTTCCCCAATGACTGGAAACTCGCAAAAGTCAAGCCCCTTCTCAAGAAACCCTCCCCAGACCCGATGGACCTGAAAAACTACCGACCCATCTCTCTCCTTCCCTTCACGGCCAAAGTCACTGAGAAGATCGTCAACGCCCAGCTGACAATCTTCATCGAGGAGAACGGCATCCTCGACCCCTCCCTATCCGGATTCCGCAGCAACCACATCACTGAGACCACCCTCCTTGCCGCCACAGATGACATCCACACACTCCTCGACCAAGGCCACACCGCAGCCCTCTTCCCTACTGGACCTCTCCGCAGCCTTCGACACCGTTTTCCACCGCACTCTCACAGCTAGACTTCATGACGCCAGCATAAAGGGAACCACCCTCGACTGGCTCCGCTCCTTCCTTGATGGCAGAACCCAAGGATCAGACTCCCACCCTTCCTCTCCCCACCCACAGAGATCAACTGCGGAGTACCCCAAGGATCATCGCTGAGTCCCATGCTCTTCAACATCTACATGGCTCCCCTCACTGCCATCATCAGACAGCATGGACTCAGCATAGCATCCTACGCTGCCGACACCCAGCTCATCCTCTCCCTTACAAAGGAACCTGACACCACCAGACTCAGCTTCCAGGAAGGAATGAAAGACATTGCATTCTGTATGAGCAGCAGCTGTCTGAAGCTCAACTCTGAGAAGACAAAAGTACTCATCCTCAGACCCATCCCCTCAGCTTAGGACAACACCTGGGGGCCCACCGCCCTCGGCAACCCACCCACCCCCACAGACCACGCCCAGAACCTCAGCATCATACTCGACTCTTCCCTCACCATGGCCCGCCAAATCAATGCCGACGCCTCCACCTGCTTCAGCACCCTCCGCATCCTTCGCAAGACCCTCAAATGGATCCCCCCAAAATCCAGAAAGACCATCACCCACACACTCATAACAAGCAGACTGGACTACGGAAACGGCCTCTATGCTGGAATCAACAAATCCCTGCTATGCAAACTCCAGACCATCCAGAACACCGCAGCCAGACTTGTCCTCGGCATCCCACGACATGAACCCATCATCCAACACCTGCAAGACCTCCACTGGCTCCCTATCAAGAAGAGAGTAAACTTCAAACTACTCACCCACGCCTACAAATCCCTTCACAACACCGTACCCAAATACCTCAATGAAAAAGTCTCCTTCCACGTACCCAGGAGAAACCTCCGGTCCGCCGACCTCACCCTCCCAGATACCCCATGCATTCACAGAACCAAAGCGGGTGGAAGAGCCTTCTCCTATATCGAGGCTAAGGCCTGGAGCAGAGCTACCCATCAACATCAGGCACTCCCCCAACCCTGCACACCTTCAGGAAGAGCCTCAAGACCTGGCTCTTTGGCTGACCTGGAGCTGCATCCCCCCCAGTGCCTTGAAACCCTCACATGTGAGTAGCAGGCTTCACAATCCCCTGATTGATTGATTGATTGATTGATTGATTACATCACTCATGCCATGGTCAGTGACATCACTCATGACAACACTGATGACATCTCAAATAACATCACTGATGACATCATCCACAGAATCTCTGATTTACCCCCATAAAACCTTTCACACACCCACTCCAACTTTCACACCACCATTCTTGAAACCACTGACACACTCATACCAGTACTTACATACCCACTCATTCATTCATAGGTCTACACACATCTACTCACTCATCCATACAGCCACTCATACACCCACTCACTCACTAATACAGCCACTGATATATCCACCCATACAGCCATACAGCCACTTACACACAGTCAGTCACTCATAGAGCTACTCATGCACCTACTAAGTCACTTATAGAGTCAATCACACAGCCATTTAATCACCTATACATTTATACACACACACTCATTTATTCATACAGATACTAACACATACTCCCTTACCTATACAGTCACTGATACAAGCACACACCTACCCATACGGCCACCCCCGCAATCACTCAGTCACACATACAGTCACTTATACTGCATCACTCACCTATACTGCCTTTCACATATGCAGTTACTCACCCATATACCACTGTCACATCCATTCATTGACCGACACAGCCATACACACACTGACTTGCCCATACAGCTACTCATACAAACAATCACTCACCCATACAGAAACTCACAGACCTAGTCACACACCCATGCAGCCACTTAGACACCAACTGACAGATACAGACATTCACACAACAAGTCACTCACCCATACATTCACTGAGATGCAAAAAATACATTGTTGGTGTCATAGGGTGGTCAGTTGTGAGATATTTTCATTCATCCTCATCCAGTAAGTTGGTTTTTGTCCATCTTTCATGGTTATCTTCCTTATCTGGCAGAGAAACAATCGCTAGATATTCTGCAACAGGATAAATCCATAGAGATCAAGATTGCCGACAAGGGTGGGAATGTTATCATCATGGATAAGGAAGATTATACAAAAGAAGCCCTCTCACAACTCAGAATTAAAAATTATTATGAAAAAATATTTTGAGTTAAACATAGTTGGATCATTCCTTGAAATGATCCAACTATGTTTAACTCAAAATATATTTCTGTTCGGCAATGATTTGTTTAGACAAGTGAAGGGGACTGCGATGGGCTTTACATTTAGCCCAAGCTATGCCTGTTTAACAATGGGATGGCGGGAACAACAACTGGCCTGGCAGCCACGATACGATCAATATGTAAATAAAACCATCATGTGGCTGCGTTATATAGATGATATTTTTATCATCTGGGATGGGACAGAAGAGGACTTTGCAAAATATTTTGACATTTTAAATTCAACTAGGAACAATCTAAAATTCACATATACCATCAGTGAATCAAGAGTCTTCTTTCTGGATATGGAAGTATATATCCATGAAAACAAAATTCGAACAACCCTCCATAGAAAGAAAACTGCAACAAATGTGATTCTGCATGCACAAAGCTTTCATCAAACATCCTTGATTAACAACATCCCGTATCAGAGTTTTTAAGGATTCGCAGGATCTGCTCTCAAGAGGATGAATGGATAAAACATAGTGGAGAAACATCCAGCAGGTTTAAAAAAAGAGGCTATAACCATAATGTAATTATATCCTGCTTGTAAGAACAACTAAAAAACCCTGAATAGAATTGCTAAAGGAGAAACAAGAGAAAGATGTTTCAGGACAAGCAGAACCACTTCGGCTGATAACATTTTCGGCAGAAGCAAAGGAAATAGAAGAAATTCTAAGAAAAAATTGGAATATTCTTAGATTGGATCAAACAGTGGCAGACATAATGGGAAATCATCCGAATATAACCTACATGCGATCGACAAATTTAAAGGATAAATTGGTCCACTGTCACTTTCAAAAAAGAAAAGAACAGGAAATTGGTTAAAACAAACGGGCTTTATGAAGTGCAATAACTGTAAGGTGTGCCAAATTGCTCAACATCAAAAACAGATTCAATTTGCCAACAACAAAGAGTGGATAAAAAATCAATACATCACAAGCAAAAATCAATTCGTGGTGTATGTGATTGAATGCCCATGTGGCTTAAAATATGTGGGAAGAACTGTCTGTGAACTGAAAAAAAGAACTTTAGAACATGTGAGAGCAACAATTAACAAAGATCGCAGTATTGCAGTTGCCAAACATATGGCGACTATTCATGACAGTGAGAGGAAGAAATTGAGGTTCTACGCAATCAAACTGGTGGAACGACACACTCGAGGAGGTGACCGTGAAAGAAAATTAAGACATAGAGAATCACGGCACATTATAAACCTACGAACTCTCACTCCACATGGGTTGAACCAAAATGAGGAACTGTATATACATTTGTAATTTGCACCATGAAATTTTGCTTCTTTTAATAATCCAGAGAGATGAATTGAGAATTTTTACTGTGGTACTTTATTACAATATTTGAGATTTTGAAGCACTTTGCACATGTCACTTTAGGCACACATTAGAATACGGACAGTAGTATTGAAGAATATTTAAGGTTTAAATAATATAGGATAAGGTGTTGATATATGAATAGGCATTGGTAGGAGTATTGATTAAGAAATAGAATTGGCAGGAATATGACTCATATCGGGTCCCAAGATAAAGATCATTTATTAACACAAGGGGTGTTATGCTTGACAGTATATGACTATAAGTCCTGTGAGTCTTTCGTGATACGGTAAAATAATTATGAATAACATTTGTAATGTAATGTAACTATGTACTTGTAAAGCGCGCGGCTACTCCACAGAGTGTCCCGGGGCTGAAGCACCACAAGACAGGCAGTGTACGCTGAAGCAGGTGAACAAGTTCTAATGTTGGAAAGCCAGGTTTTCAGTTTCCTCCTAAAGACAAGGAGGTCCTGTACCTGTCTAAGAGAAAGTGGCAGACTGTTCCATAACCAGGATGCCACCACTTGAAAGGAACGACCACCCATACGGGAGCGGGAAAACTTTGGGATGGTCGACAGGCACTGAGCAGAGGACCTCAGGGTCCATTGAGGGGCATAGTGCAGAATCCTTTTCCTGATATAGGGTGCCCCTGAGTAATGTAGGGCCTTAAAGGCCAAGACTAGAGCTTTAAAATGGATCCTCTTCCGGACCGGAAGCCAATGCAGGGATCTCAAGTAGGGGGTTATATGTGCCCTGGGGCCTACCATAAGAATAGCTCTGGCCGCCACATTCTGGATCACCTGCAGGCGCCCTAGTAGATAGTCAGGTAGGCCCAAATACAGGACATTGACGTAGTCCAGCCTTGATACAATCAAGGCCTGGACTACCGTCTTCCTGTGAGGGACCAGGAGCAGGGGGAGGAAATTCTTTAGCATTTTCAGTAGCCCAAAACAAGTACCAGCCACAGTTTGAATTTGAGCCTTCATGGCCATGTCAGCATCTAGCTTAACTCCGAGGTTTTTTACGGTAGTTACTGAGGTTGCCGGGGGGACATGTCCTGTGGCCACCATTGGTGCCACGCCTCGCACGGATTGGAGCCGAAGAAAATGATCTCCGACTTCTCTGGATTACACTTCAGTTGGTTACGTCTAAGCCAGGAGAACACCTCCGTTAGGCAGGCGTTTATCTCACTACCTCTGAACATGGTACCCTTCTCACAGGTGAACAGTAGTTGCGTGTCATCGGCGTAAAATACAATTTTTGCACCATATTCTTCCACTAGAAGCGCAAGGGGGGCCATATACACATTAAAAAGAGACAGGCTCAAAATCGAGCCCTGGGGAACTCCTACTTTCATGGGGGGGATGGGTGCCGAAAAGGGGGGGACCATACTGTTTGCTGATGGCCACTTAAAAAGGAGGTGAACCATCTGAGTACCGTGCCGCCAATACCGCAGTCCCGAAGTCTTTGCAGGAGTCGGTCATGGGGCACGGTATCAAAGGCCACGGAAAGGTCCAATAGCACCAGTACCGCGTTGCCCCCACTGTCCAAGGTTGTTTTAATAGTTTCAGAGACTTCTAGTAAGGCCGTCTCGGTACTGAAGTTTGCTCTGAACCCTGACTGACTTGGATGCAGTAAATGGTTTGCCTCCACATATTCCGTAGTGACTGTGTTTACATATTTCTCCAAGACCTTGGAAAATAAAGGCAGCAGTGATATTGGCCTGTAGTTACTAGCTACCAATGGATCTGCTGTAGGTTTCTTTAAGAGCGGGAGCATTTTTGCATGTTTCCAGCTCTCAGGCATTAGCCCCTCAGATAGGGAGGTGTTCAGAACCAAGTTAACAGCTGGGTTGATCACCTCAGCAATGGACGCCAGTACTTTCGCTGGACAAGGGTCAGAGGGAGAACTGGATTTAAGAGCTTTCATTATCTCGAGGGATTTAGCCAACGAGATAGAAGGGAACTGCAAGAGGTGCAAACCTAAATTAGGATTAACTCTAGAGGGTGCACCTATGTTTCCTTCCTCCGCCGGGGGCAGCGCCTCAAAGAATCTTGGATGGTTTTAATTTTGTCAAAAAAATAGCGAGCTAAGCAGTTAGTCCAGTCGCTAGTAGGGGTAAATGGGCTATCTATTGCATTAGGGGATGCAAAGTCTTTTACAATTTTAAAAAGTTGCTTACTCTTGTTCCCGGCCTGTTCAATTTTGGTGGACCAAAAAATTTCTTTTCTCCGCAGACTTTAGAGTAATGAACTTTCATGGCCAGTTTGTAAGTGGTTTTGTCCGCGAGATTGAAATTCTTCCGTCATGCTCTCTCAAGGCATTTACATGCACTTTTGCTTTTTCGGAGGGCCTCTGTGAACCATGGAGCCGAGGCTCGACTGGCTTTTGCTGACCGAGTCATAGGAGAAGCTAGCTCCAAAGAGCGGAGCTGTAGCCAGTTCTCCAAGGAGAGCACATCGCTCTCCAGCATTCCTCTAAAAGGAATAGGGTGTGACCTGAGTGCACTGTCCAGTGCCTCTGCAGTGAGCTGATGAAAAGGCCTAAAGCTGTTTGCACGAGACTTGCAGTATGATTGAGGTCTACCTGATTCTTTAAAGACTCTAAAAGTCAGCAAGAAATGATCTGACCATAATATGGGGAGAGGCACGTCCATTTCTATCCTGGTCGTAGAAAAAATCTGGTCCAAAATGTGGCCTCTTTCATGAGTAGGAAGAAGGACATAGGGGGCCAGATTGAAAATGCCTAATGATTCATACAGCCTGGAGGGCTCAAGTTCAGCTGGTTGATCCATATGAATATTAAAATCCCCAAGTACCAGGCAATGCCTGTATTTGGCCGCAATAGGGGCAATAGCATGTCCGATCGAGAAAAATAATTGGTTTAATGGTGATATTATTGAGTCGATAATGAAATAAGTATATTTATCGTCACACTAATGTTTTAAAAACTTTCTGATACCTTTGTTGGCATATGTACCCTTGCACTTGAGCACGTTACTTTGGTTTTCACTGTGTTTCCACTACAATAACCAGAATGCCATAGGAAAGGAAATAGGAAGTGATGTCAAATCAAATGTTATTTAATTAATTGTTTGACTCAAGATCCACCACCCGTGAACAAGGTCTCTGGGAGACCAAAATCGTAGGGTGATTTGGTTTGTCCTAGCATAAATGGATCAATAAAATGATCGATGAATTCACCCGTGTGTGCGACCTACCTTGGTGTTCCAAGTCTTTGAGGTAGATATATACATATATATTTTCACTGAAAAAACCAGAGGTTTCCGGAAATATATATTTAGGAATTAGTTTTTAAAAAAACCTTGGAAATTCACTGAAAAAACCACAGGTTTCAGGGACGTTACAGTTAGGCAGATATTTCACTCATACAAAACCAGAGAAATTCAACCATTATAGTTAGCTGAGCTAACTATAACTCGCACTCCCACAATCCACTGCTGATGACGTCACATATTACATCACTCATGACATGGTCAGTGACATCACTCATGACATCACTGATGACATCTCAAATGACCACTGATGACATCATCCACTGACTGTGTGTTTCTGTAAAGTTTAAATATGTTTAATATATATAGGCCAAGCTGTATTGAAGAATGAGTGGGTGTAAAGTGATATAATGCTGTGAAGTTGTTACATCAGGCCTTATGAATGAAATCACAGGAGCGTGTGTTAGGCAGGGCCACTGGTTTGAGAGGGGCCATGCCCGGGGATGATGATCTTATGGTGCTTGGTGGTAAGCCACGCCTCTGGTAAAGAACAGTATGGCGATCGCGGAAGCGTGCATTAGGAGGTATAAACAAGATAGTCATGTCCCCTAACAAGGTGCCTAAAATAGTAGGGGTTTTTTAAATGCTAATTTCTAACTATGCCTACAGAGGTAGGACATGTGCAGAATGAGGAAGAAAGGCGCAGAAAGAAGCAACAGAAATACAGAAAGAGGCAACAGAAGTCCAGAAAGACGAAGAAAGGTACAGAAAGAAGCAAGAGATGTGCACAAAGAACCGACTGTGGAGCAGAAAGAGGCCTTGTTGCAAAGTCATCCTGTG
Organism: Calotriton arnoldi; assembly: GCA_963921515.1. Lineage (NCBI taxonomy): Eukaryota > Metazoa > Chordata > Amphibia > Caudata > Salamandridae > Calotriton > Calotriton arnoldi. Next base: position 238,466 of record CAWUFW010017335.1, on the reverse strand, counting down.
CCCCCAACTTTTTGCTGACGGGTATTGGTGGTAACTGACTCTGACTAACCAGGCCAAGAGCCAGTGCTATGCTAAAAGACACTTAGAATACAGTGAAAACACCTACATACACTATGGAACACTATGCGTTGGGGTACCCCTGTGTTTGGCATTACCTCCTCTGTAAGGCCCTAGTACATAATAGGGCAGGGGGATTAAAACTACCTCCAAGTCAGAGGTGCAGAAAGATGCTTCTTTAAGTAGTAGTCACATTTGCAGAGTGGTGGAGAAAGGGTGCTGGGCCTCTGACCAGCGCTCAGGAATTCCGCTGCATAGGACTTAGACGAGGTACCAAGAGGGCTTCTTGGCCCCAAAGTCCCTCCGGAGTAAATTGGACTTCATCCCCCATCCCGTAGTCTGCCAGGAGGCACGTTTGCAGAGTGTTGGAGAAAGGGGGGCATATCCTCCTTAGACATCTTAGCAATCCCACTGTGTGGGACTTACTGCCGGTAACAAGAGGGGTAGTTGGCCCCCAACGAGAACCTTGGGGGAAAACTACCCCTCCTATTACCTCCAGTAAGTCCCACACAGCAGGATTGCTAAGTTCTCATAGCAGGCCACGCCCCCTTTGCCCACCACTCTGTAAACGCGCTCCCTGGCATGCTCTTGGATGGGGATTGAAGTCCCCTTCGCTGCTGGGGGTCCTTTAGGGGCCAACTAGCCTACGTCTTAGCTCCAGTAAGCACCACACAGTGGGATTGCTGACAGGTGGACAAAGGCCACGCCCCCTTTCCCCACCACTCTGCAAAGGCGCCTCCTGGCGTGTTCTAAGTTGGGGTATTAAGTCCCCTTCATTCCTGAGGGTCCCTGGGGGCCAACTAGCCCACCAGGTACCTCCAGTATGAGCCACAGAGCTGCGTTGCAGAGAGGTGGTCCGAGGCCACGCCCCCTTTCTACATCACTCTGCAAACGCAGCTCCCGGAATGAAGGGGACTTAATACCCCAACTTAGAAAGCACCAGGGGGCATGTTTGCAGAGTGCTGCAGGGAGGGGGCGGGGCCTCCGGTGAGATGCCGGCTTTTTTTAAATTTTATTTTATTTAGAAGGGGGTTGTGTGGCCCCCCTTCTTTTACAATATTTGGGGCCCTGGGGACCCCATCCCCAAGGGCCTGACCCGTTTTTATAAAAAAAAAAATTAAAAATGGGAAGGGGGCCGCGTGGCCCCGCTCCCGAGGCCAATTTTGGTCCCGGGGATCCCATCCCCCGGGGCATGGCCACATGTTTAATATTTTTTTTAAGGAGAGGGGCTGCGTGGCCCCCCTCCGGAGGCCATTATTGGCCCCAGGGACCCCATCCCCCGGGGCTATGCCTCTATATATACTTTTTTAATTTATTTATTTTTTAATCAAGGAGGGGGGCTGCATGGGCCCCCTCCCAGGCCACTTCTGGCCCCAGGGACCCCATTCCCCAGGGCCGGCCCATTGCGTTGGGGACCGTGGGGGGAGCCCCAATGCCCCCACGGTCCCGCCGGCTCCCCGCCTCCTGCGGGAGCCGTCATTGCTTTTGAGCAAGGGGAGCTGCTAACATGCAGCTCCCCTTGCTCAAAAGCAATCCTGCTTTGCTTCGTTGAAGCGAGAGCGGGTTTTCCTGCTCTCGCTTCAACGAAGCAAAGCAGAGTTTCCTCTGGCAGGGCGGGAGGCGTGCTCCCGCCCTGCGATAGCAAACAGCAATATCCCGGTGGTGGGCACCCCAGGACATTGCAGGAGCCGGCCCTGGGGGGTGGTGGTCCCCAGGGCCATCAAGAGCTCCAGGAGGGGGCCGCACAGCCCCCCTCCCAATGTATTTAAAGCCCCGGGGAGGTGGTGGTCCCCAGCTCCCGGGGGTCCATAACGGACCCCTGAATTTGAATATTAAGTGCCCCAGGGAGGTGGTGGTCCCTGGGGCAGTGTGGGGGGGCTTGAGCCCCCCCACACTAATTATTTTTTATAGCCCCGGGGACGAGGCAGTCCCCGGGGCTCGGGGGGCCCGTGAGGCCCCCCGCCCATGTACATGAATGCCCCGGGGAGGTGGTGGTCCCTGGGGCAGCGTGGGGGGAGTTGGGACCCCCCATGCATTTATTAAAGAAGCCCCGGGGAGGTGGTGGTCCCCGGGGCAGCAGGGGGGCCGCGTGCCCCCCGCATTCAATTTAATAAGCCCCAGGGAGGTGGCAGTCCCCGGGGCTGTGGGGGCTCCCGCGGGCCCCCTCAAATTAATTTGTGAGTGCTCCCGGGACCTGGCCCACCCTGGGGCTTTCAAAAACGAAGCGTGGGAGCCCGCGCTTTGTTTTTTTTATTTTCTCGGCCGAATTCGCGACCCCAGCACGAATTTGGACGATTTGTTTGTTTTTTTTAAATGTTTTTTTTGGCCCTGAGGGTCCTTGTGGGACCCCCTGAGCAGGCCTAGGGGGTCAGGGTGTTTGTACCCAGCCCCCTTTTCATGTTTTTTATCTTTGTTTCACCCTTTTTCTTGTGACTCGGTTACCGAGTCACAAGATGGCTATCAACACTTCCTGGTTTGGAGTGTTGGCAGCCAATCAAAATTGAGCTCGTGCTCGGGAGGGTTCGCGACTCCTCCTCAGCGCTCAGATATCGATATTTTTCTTTTTTAAATTTGAAGAAATACTGAACGGATTTACACCATTTAAAATAAGGGCGCACTCTAAACCAAGACCTACCTTTTTGCTAAATTTGGTGTAATTCTGTTCAGCAGGTCGGGCTGTAGCCTGTAATAAAGTTCTTATGGAAAATAACATAGAGAAAATGTGCTTTGGACCCCCCTTTTTTCTCGGCCCCGCTTGACGAATCACCCCGAAACTTTCAACACACAAACTGAGCGGTCCAACCCTATTTTTGGGAAAATTTCACGAAGATTCGTCAAACGGCGCCAAAGATATTGGCAAATCAAAAAATGCTTTTCCTATGGAAACTAGGTCCTAACTATAACTACCTACTGGCGACCGCCAGTAGGTAATATATATATATATATATATTTTATTTAGTATCTGACTGTATGATAGAGAAGAGTCAAGTGTGTGCTCTGTTGTTCTTCTATCATGTATTATGATCTTTTGCACTTGCACTTTATGTATTCAGTTCCAATTGGAAAACAATTGTGATAAGGCTTTCCATTTCACCTTATGTATCACTGCGGCAGTCCATTGCATTTTTTTGTTAAGCAAGGGGATTGAGGTGACATATTGCTGCTTATTCGCTCTATTTTGCACATTTTTTATGAACATTTTTTGGGGGGGTTTAATATTACTATTAATAGTTTGTAATTACTGCTCCCATTTACTGTGCATAATTGTATTGGTTTGCGAATAATCGTTTTATATGGATATTAAGGCCAGTTTGCCAGCTGTGATAATTCAGCACATCATCGGAAAGTTTTTCATTGCAATAGTTGAAGCTAGCCATGGTCTCCCATAGCTTATCATTTAAAAAAAAATGTTTTTAATTATCCCAAGTCTGTTATGCGGTTAATAGCAGGCATTGGATGACGTTCTTAGCATTTGCACTTTATTGACTAGTGTGATTTGCACGTCAGTCTGGAACTAACATATTATTATGATAAATTATTGGATATGTTATGTGTTTTACATTTCTGCCTACCATTTGTCGAATGTTATCACTTGGTAAAAACGTAATTGACACTATTGTCAGGATTTGGTAAATGGTTGAGCAGGGGGGTTTTTGTTCATGACAATATTCACTACCTCTTTGTAGACACTATGACATGTATTGTTGTAATTTTCAAACATTTTCAAACTTGTAGTCACATATCCAAGTATGTTTTCTAGTTTGTGGGGACTGACCGGAACTTGAGTGTTGTCACTATAAATTGTTACAATTCGCCCCGGCGTGTCGTGTGATCAAGGCCGTGGAAACGCGGCCGAAACGCGTCATGCTGTTTTAATTGCAATAAAAGCACTTCAAGGAAATTCAGCACTGGTGGTCCGTACCTGATTTGTTGCCGAGGATTTGGTAATTCGGGTCTGTGGTTCTTCATGTATATATATATATATATATATGTAGAACAATGTGGTCCCAAATCGGCGCGCTCAGCTGCGGGTGCACACGTAAGGCCAAACCAGTGGCCTGGGATTATTATTTGTAAAATCAAGATGCGCTGCACTCAGGAATCTTAATAAGTTGTTTTATTTCTTATGCAGAGCCAGTCTGCCTCCACTTGATTTTACAAGTATATATATATATATATATATATATATATATATATATATATATATATATATATATATTATCTACTAGCGGTCGCCAGTAGATAGTTATAGTTACAACCTATTATCCATAGGAAATCCGCGACATTCTATTTGAAATAACTCTCTTGCCGGTTGACGTATCTTCGCAAAATTTTCAAACTTTGTGGGGCGCTCAGGTCCGCTCCTACCCTGAAAGTCTCGGGGGATTCGTCAAGCGGGGGCCGAGAAAAAGGGGGGTCCCAAAACGTGTTTTCCCCATGCAATTTTCCATAGGAAACTTTAGACACGGCTACAGCCCGAACTGCTGAACGGAATTACACCAAATTTGGCAAAGAGGTAGTTCTTGGTTCAGAAAGAACCCTTTTGTTAAATGGTGTAAATCCGTTCAGTAGTTGCTGAGAAAATCAAAAGTAAAAGTATATATATATCTATGGCCGCGTCGGATTCGCGCACCCTCCCGATCACGAGCTGCATGCTAATTGGCTGTCAACACTCCAAATCAGGAAGTGTTGGCAGCCATTTATCCTCGGTAGAACCGAGGGACAGAAACAAGTGCGCAAAGCGCACAAAGGGAGCAGGGTAGAAACACCCTGACCCCCTAGGTCTGCTCAGGGGTCCCACTAGGACCCCCTGGGCAAACATTTTTTTTTTTTTTCTTTACAAATCGGCAGGATGCGCTCAGGGTGCACGAATCCTGCCGAAAAAAAATTGAGCGCGGTCTCAGCGCTTCGATGTTAATTGGCCCCGGGTGGGCCAAGTCCCGGGGGCATGCTGGGGGGGGTTAATTTTATGTGTGGGGGGCCTCTAAGGGCCCCCAAGCCCGGGGACCACCACCCCCGGGGCTTTATGTATAATGGTGCGGGAGGGCTCTGAGCCCTCCCGCAGCCCGAGGACCGCCACCTCCCCGGGGCTTCTTTTTTATTTTTGAAAAACCTGTGTGGGGGGCTCCAGCCCCCACACGCCCGAGACCACCACCTCCCCGGGGCACTAAGAAAAATTACAATGGGGTCCGTTTTGGACCCCAAGCCCCGAGGACCACCACCTCCCGGGGCTTTCAAAATGAAAGGAGGGGGCCGTGCGGCCCCCATCCTGGAAGCCTGTGGTGGCCCTGGGGACCGCCACCCCCAGAGCCGGCTCCTGCAGTGTCCCGGGGTGCCTACCCCCGGGACACTGCTGTTTGCAATGACAGGACGGGAGCCTCGCGGCTCCGTCCTGTCATTACAAGCTGCTGGATATTGGAAGAGAGAGCAGGAAACCTGCTCTCTCTTCCAATATCCAAAGCTGATGCTTTCCACATGGGGAGCAGCATGTTAGCTGCTCCCCATGTGTAAAGCAATGCCGGCTCCCGTAGGACACGGGGAGCCGGCGGGACTGTGGGGGTTTGGGGACCCCCACAGTCCCCAACGAGAGCCAGGCCCCGGGGGATGGGGTCCCCGGGGCCATAAGTGGCCACGGAGGGGGCCACGCAGCCCCCTCCCAAAGGTAAAAAAAAGTAAAAAAAAAAAAAAAGTGCAAGGCCGGCCCCGAGGGATGGGGTCCCCGGGGCCTTAAATGGCCTGAGGAGGGGGCCACGCAGCCCCCTCCAAATAAAAAAAAGAGGCCATGCCCCGGGGGATGGGGTCCCCGGGGCCAATACAGGCCCAGGGAAGGGGGGCCACGCGGCCCCCTTCCCGTTTTTTTTTTTATTTTAATTAAAAAAAAGGGGTAAGGCCCTGGGGGATGGGGTCCCCAGGGCCTAAAAATAGGAAAAAGGAAGGGGGCCACACAGCCCCCTTCAGAGAAAAAAACAAAAAACAAAAAAAAAACGATCGGGCCCACAGGCCCCGCCCCTTCCTTCACCACTCTGCAAACGCGCCCCCTGGCGCGTTTTGCAGAGAAGACAATTCCCCTTGAATACTGGGGGTCCCTGGGGGCCAACTAGCCCACCAGGAACCTCCAGTATGCGCCAGGGAGCTGCCTTGCAGAGAGGTGTACAGAGGCCACGCCCCTTTTTACACCTCTCTGCAACGCAGCTCTGTGGCGCTTTTGGAGGTATATGGTGGGCTAGTTGCACCCCAGGGACCCTCAGGATTCAAGGGGAGTTAATCCCCCGACTTAAAACGCGCCACGGGGCGCGTTTGCACAGTGGTGAAGGGAGGGGTGGGGCTTCAGGTGACATGTGTGCAAACAGGCCCCGTGGCGCGTTTTAAGATGGGGAATTAAATCCCCTTCAATCCTGAGGGTCCCTGGGGGCCAACTAGCCCAACAGGTACGTCCAGAAAGCGCCACAGAGCTGCGTTGCAGAGAGGTGTAAAAGGGGTGTGGCCTCTGTACATGTCTCTGCAACGCAGCCCCTGGCGCATACTGGAGGTTCCTGGTGGGCTAGTTGGCCCGTAGGGACCCTCATGATTCAAGGGGACTTAATCCCCCAACTTAAAACGCGCCACGGGGCGCGTTTACACAGATGTCACCTCAGGCCCCGCCCCTCCCTTCACCATTGTGCAAATATTCCTCTAAAATCAGCCGAAATACGAATTCCGATTTACTCACCTGTTATCAGGAGAGACCTCAGTGCTGTATCTTTCAGCCCAGTACTGGTCCTGAAAAGTAATTTTAACCGTACTTACCAGTAACTTGAATTTCCTTCCATAGGCTAACATTGACTGGTTTCACTTGGAAATTCTTCTAAGTGTGGAGTTTTGGAACTTTAAAATATTCCTCTAAAATCAGCCGAAATACGAATTCCGATTTACTCACCTGTTATCAGGAGAGACCTCAGTGCTGCATCTTTCAGCCCAGTACTGATCCTCAAAAGTAATTTTAACCGTACTTACCAGTAACTTGAATTTCCTTCCATAGGATATAATTGCCTGCTTTTTGCTGAAAAAGTTTCTAAGTGTTGATTTTTGAAACATACAAATATTCCTCTAAAATCAGCCGAAATACGAATTCCGATTTACTCACCTGTTATAAGGAGAGACCTCAGTGCTGTATCTTTCAGCCCAGTACTGGTCCTGAAAAGTAATTTTAACCGTACTTACCAGTAACTTGAATTTCCTTCCATAGGCTAACATTGACTGGTTTCACTTGGAAATTCTTCTAAGTGTGGAGTTTTGGAACTTTAAAATATTCCTCTAAAATCAGCCGAAATACGAATTCCGATTTACTCACCTGTTATCAGGAGAGACCTCAGTGCTGTATCTTTCAGCCCAGTACTGATCCTCAAAAGTAATTTTAACCGTACTTACCAGTAACTTGAATTTCCTTCCATAGGATATCATTGCCTGCTTTTTGCTGAAAAAGTTTCTAAGTGTTGATTTTTGAAACATACAAATATTCCTCTAAAATCAGCCGAAATACGAATTTCGATTTACTCACCTGTTATCAGGAGAGACCTCAGTGCTGCATCTTTCAGCCCAGTACTGGTCCTGAAAAGTAATTTTAACCGTACTTACCAGTAACTTATATTTTCTTCCATAGGAATCCATTGTCTGGTTTTCAGCAGAAAAGTTTCAAAGTGTCGATTTTCACAAACTACAAATATTCCTTAAAAATCGCCTGTATGACTTAAACGCATTCTTTCAACTGTTTACAGGAGATGCACCAGTGCTGGATCCAGGATCCAACACTGAGTAAGAAAAAGTAACGATAACAGTGTTTACCTGCTGAGTGAATTTCCTTCCATAGGATAACATTGGTGATTCTATGAGAAAAAGTTTCTAAGTGTCAACTTTTAAAATACAATAATATTCCTTAAAAATCACGACTGTAACCAAAATGCTTTTACTCAACTGTTTACAGGAGATGTACCAGGACTGAATCTAGGATCCAGTCCTGTGGTTAAAAAAGTAATCCATAAAGTAACTAATTGCATTTAACTAGAAATTCACATTGAGCTGAATGTTGCATTGTGTTTGAAAATGTGGTGCCCATTGCAACAACTGTAACTACTGTACTTAAAAGTCTATTGCCTATGTGCAAAGTATTTAAACTAAAGTAATTCATTCTGAGAAAGTATTTTTTGTAATGTAATGTATAATGTAATTACAATGTAATTTAAAAAATAAAATATGTAAAAAAAAAAATCTAAAAATGTAATAAATCAGTATGATAAAAATTAATATAACAATTAATACATTTAAAAATTGTCATTTACAAAACCTTTGAAATTTACTGAAAAAACCGTAGGTTTCAGACATGTTATAGTTAGGAATTAGCATTTAAAAAACCTTTGAAATTCACTGAAAAAACCATAGGTTTCAGATAAGTTATAGTTAGAAATTAGCATTTAAAAAACCTTTGAAATTCACTGAAAAAACCATAGGTTTTAGGGACAGTTATAGTTAGTTGGACATTGCACTCGTACAAAACCCGTGAAATTCCCCCGTTATAGTTAGTTCAGCTAACTATAACTCGCGCCCATAATGCACTGCTGATGACGTCACATATTACATCACTCATGACATGGTCAGTGACATCACTGATGACATCACTGATGACATCTCAAATGACATCACTGATGACATCATCCACGTGATAATCTGATGCACCTCCTCACACCCTAATATAACCTTTGATACACCCAATCTAAATTACAGACTGCCATTCGCAAAACCATAGACACTCCAACACCAATAACTACATACCCACTCACTGATTCTTAGGTCTACACACACACATCCACTCACTCACCCGTACAGTCACTCATACTTATGGTCACTCAGTACAGGACAATCATATGCACTCTTACTCCTATATAGACACTCAAACACCGCCACTCATCCATAGAGGTACTCACACACCTAGTCAGTCATGCAAATAATTAAACACACTGCCATTTACTCACCTATACAGTTATACACACACCAGCTCACTTAATCATACAAATACTAGCACATTGTTACGCTCTTATACAATCACTGATACAAGCACACACTCATCCATACAGCCACTATCACAATCACTCACTCTAAGCTTATAGCTATTTATATACTCCAATACACATATATACTGCCTTTCACATATGTAGTTACTCACACATGTACCACTGGGACATACATTCACTCACTAACACACTCTTACACACACTTACCCACCCATACAGTCTATCACAGATGCACTCTTGAAACCATCCACCCAGTGAATCACCCACTCACACATCTATGCACAGTCGCACACACCCCATCCACACAAACACTCAGGCACCCATACAGATACTCAGACAACAAATCAATAACTCTTATAGACACTCATGTAGCTATTCACAAACCCATGCAGCCACTTACACAGCAACAGACAGATACAGACATTAACCCAGTTTAGTCACTAACCCATGCATTCAGTAAGATACGTTTAATCACTCACTTATAGAATAAGTCACGCACCTACTAAATCATCCATACACACACTTATACACCCACTCATTCTTCAATACGCCTTTCCCTATATATATTAAAAATATTTAAACTTTACAGAAACACACAGTCACTGGATGATGTCATCAGTGATGTCATTTGAGATGTCATCAGTGATGTCATCAGTGATGTCACTGACCATGTCATGAGTGATGTAATATGTGACGTCATCAGCAGTGCATTGCGGGGCGCGAGTTATAGTTAGCTGAACTAACTATAACGGGGGAATTTCACAGGTTTTGTACGAGTGCAATGTCCAACTAACTATAACTGTCCCTAAAACCTATGGTTTTTTCAGTGAATATATATATATAGATATATATATATATATATATATATATATATATATATATATATATATATATATATATATATATATATATATATATATATATATATATATAATATTATTAAACTTTTTAGAAAAACTCAGTCACTGGATGATGTCTGTCAGGATTGGGCAAACTTACGCTCCTGAATTCTCCCAATCTAAGTTAAAAAGAAGAAAGCAGTTAAATTACCCATGGAATCGGCTCCGCCGATTCTCTTCTTAATGTGCAGTATATTATCTTAGTTTTGCTTAGTCCTTCCCTCCCAAGATGGCGGTTGTCATCTAAATTCCTTCTATGTTGAGTGTTCTAGTGTTTAGTTGAGGTGTAGTGTTTTGACATCGCGCGCGCGCGCCCCGCGCCCTGTGCACTTCAACTGTCATTTTTCTCTGAGGAGGCAGTGTTTTCCTTCTGCGCTCCTCTTTAAATAAATATTCGTATGTGAGGAAAGTGAATTTGTCAAGCTTTCCACCTGTTTCCTGTGTACGAGGTGAGAGGAGATTACGGATTCGAGTTTCCAGCTGGTGGGCTCCGATTCCCCTGTCAGAATTTCGAGGAAGTCACTCTTTGGCTCTGGGAGACCTCTTGGGTGACAGAAGACTTCTGGAGGTATTTCTTTTACACAATATTATTTCAGCACTCAGCCAGAGTACAGCGCTCTTCTCCCGCAAGTGCATTAATAACCTGTCATTCGCCAAGGAAGTCAGAAGCAAGAGAACATATGCGCTAAATGAGTCAAAGACTATTTATATTGTATATAGTTGCATTTCAAGACAGAGACAGGAATAGACGGCATAAACCACTAAGGCAGCATTGTTAAAATATATAGAACAAAATCTTTTCAAGTCAAGACTTTTGAACTGCAAATTCTTGCTACTCTGCTGCGCATTAGAATTACTGCAAGAGGGTCTCTACTAGCAGCAACCAATCATTCATCTATCTTCGCATGTATGTAGGAATATATATATATATTATGCTTACCATCTTTCAATTCAGTTGCTTGCTGCATTTAAACTGTAAAGATGGCGACCTTTGAAAACTGAATAACAACTTATACTAGCACATGCAGAGCAGATAGAGAGAGGCTAACCCACTGTAGAAAGACAGGTAATAAATAGTTACAAAGGCCCAATATATTTAGCGAGCTAGAGTAAGTAGGAAATAAAGGTTACTAATATGTTTATTTGTATTGTAGGTGCCTAGCCGACTTGCATAGACAGAAGTGGAAGGAGGCATAGCAGTGGAGTCTCTCTTGTTTATCCCCTACCCCTTTCCCCCTCTTCACTGGGGTGAATTATAATCATTCGCTGCAGTGGGGTTTGGGAGCTGGGGCAAAGTTCTTCTGTTCCTGTGGAAGTTCACGAATTTCAGGTGTGTGGTACTAGCATTCCGACAATGTCATCAGTGATGTCATTTGAGATGTCATCTGTGATGTCATCAGTGATGTCACTGACCATGTCATCAGTGATGTAATATGTGACGTCATCAGCAGTGCATTGTGGGGGCACGAGCTATAGTTAGCTCAGCTAACTATAACAGCTGAATTTCTCTGGTTTGTATGAGTGAAATGTCTCCCTAACTATAATGTCCCTTTAATCTGTGTTTTTTTCAGTGAATTTCTAAGGTTTTTAAAGCGAATTCCTTAATATAACGTCCATCAAACCTCTGGTTTCTTCAGTGAATTTCAAAGTTTTTTTAAAATTCTAATTCCTAACTATAAGATCCCTGAAACCTCCATTTTTTTCAGTGAATTTCTAAGGTTTTTTAAAGAATTTTATTTATTAAAAGATGTTTGTAACTATTTTTTTCTTTTTTTTGCATGATTTTCTATTTATTTTTTAAAACTTTTAAAATAATTATTATCACTTTTTAAAAGATATATAACTTAGTTGATTAAAGATTTATAGTGTTATTTATTTGAATAATTACAGTTTTTATGAAATATTAATATTGTTCAATTGTTCCTAATTTTGTACATTGTGATATTATATGACAGACTTATGAATAGAAAAAGAAAATTTGTATATAATATTTTAGGGTAATTATTTTTTACAGTTTTTTGCTAAATAAAATTTTGTATGATTTCTTTTAATAGTGTAAAAGATGTTTTGTTCTCTCATTATGATAAATATCTTCTTTATATATATATATATTTTTTATGTTTTACAAAAAAGGGTCGTGCACTGATCGCGTACGTACGCCCTGGGTGCGCGGATACGTTATACGAATATCAGACTAAAATACATATTTAGCATGAATTCATATATTTTTTTCACAAAGAGGTTTATTACTGAGTGCAAAAAAATAATAATATAGAAGTTATAAATTTGTTTTGAAATGTTTTTAACAGATTTTTGAGGACGCAATGGTATCGCGCACTGGTTGCGGATCTACGCGTTCGGCACGCGAATCCGTTACACGAATGTAAGTATAAAATACGTACTTACACTAAAATAATATATTTTTAAAAAAAAGAGATTTATTATTGAATCCCCAAAATTTGTTTTACTGTAGTTGTAAAATATTTTTAAGATCTTTAAAACACATTTTTGTGTACGCAGCACTATCACCCACCGGTCGCGTAGAAATCGCGAACCCTGCCGGCACATATTTCTGGGATCGGTTAGGGTGTTGCGACGCATAATTTTAAAAACTATAAATATCAATGTTGCAAGTTTAAATATCTGTTTTGCTTAAAGACTTTCCACTAAAATAGTTTCAAACACAATTTGCTAATAACAATTTATACTTTTAAATTAAATTTACTACACTTTACGGATGCGCAACATATAAGCGATGGGTGCGTGACCCCTGCGCGACTCCACGTGACATGGAAAGAAAGCTTTTGATTGAACACCTGCTGCTTTCTTCTTGTTTGGAGTGTGTCTGCCTGTCAGGACATCTTTTTTGTAGGCTCTTACAACTTAATATTTTTTGGGTATTTTGACTTTACGAATCTTTGAAATGGCATCTTCTCATCGAGAAGAACAGCTGGAGGATCCAGAAGAAGTTGAGGAGCACATTAAGAAGAGGAAGGAAAGTATAGTTTGGGCATTTTTCACCATTCCAGAAGGTGAGAAGAAAGTTAATGCACGTAAAGTTACGTGCTCTCTCTGCCACAAAGTTCTGTCTAGGGGGCTGGACAAAAAATATTCTCGTGGAACGTCATTCATGAAGAAGCACCTGGAAAACGATCCACCCTACTCAACTGGCAAGAGAAGTCATGGCTCGGGAAAAGAGGGAGCAAGCTGCCCAGGCTGACCCTAATCAGCCATCAACGTCGGCTGCAGCACTTCTCACCACATCTCAGCCCCAAATTTACCCTGAATGAGCAGATGCTAGCATAAACTGCAGAAAATGCCAAACTATTCTCTGTGTTGGAGAGCAATCCATCGATGCACTAATTAATCTTCTGAAAACACAAAAGTGTTAATTTTTGGGGGATTTCACAGTCTTGTATTTCTTTGTTGTTTAAAAACATTGATGTTGGAGTCTGAAAGTTTTTTTCTTCTAAAAAGTCAAAAATACCAAACAAAATAAAAAATTGTTAGAAAATACAAAAAAGTTAAATAGTAAAAAAAAAAGTTCTTACACAACCACCTATACTGGTTAAAATTAGAAAAATTGTATGTAGTGAAAATGATTGGTTGCATACATGTGTGTGTGATGAATGTAAAAATTGTGCATAAGTAGTTTCTCAGTGAATGGATGAGCACATGCATAATACGTGAGTGAATGAATGAGTGAAAGAGTAGTACTTGGGTGATTTAATATGTGCATGAGTAGTGGCTGAGTGAATGGATGAGCGTATGCATAATGCCTGAGTGAATGGATGAGTGCATTGGTAGTGCCTGGGTGATTGCATGAGTACAGTGGTACTTCCAGGAAGCAGTCCCCAGGTCACAGTTCATGCTGACTACTTAAGCCGGACATCCTCCAGCAGGAATTCCTTCCTGTCTGGTGGACATATGCAGATGACTCCACGCTCGAGCTGAGCGGTAAGTGGCTATTGGCAGCCTCCAGTTTGCCGTCCTCCTACCCTTTTGTGTTTAAGAGCGCCACCCTCACGCGCTAATGCAGCATCTTGCCTCTACACCAGTTCAGGGGGCCTACTACTAATCAAGCACTCCCCAGAGAACTTTCCCCATAGTCCCAAGGGTCTGGAATTTCTCTCCGTCCCTGGGCTACCAATGCGCTCAGGACCATGCAATTGCGGTCCTGTTAACAATATTTTGTAAATTTGTTGGCCCTCGTAAATCAGCACTCCCTGTTGCACTTTCCATTCTCCCCACCCCCGGTTTTGGCTATGCGCTCAGGAGCGCGGTATTCCGGGTTTAGTTCGGTCACACCTAGATCAGTTTGGTACCTGCACAGTCTTGGTAACCGAAGCGGACCTGTCCTAGGCATGTTTTCATACGTTCCACTCTGTGATGTCACTGACCATGTCATGAGTGATGTAATATGTGACGTCGTCAGCAGTGCATTGCGGGGGCGCGAGTTATAGTTAGCTGAACTAACTATAACGGCCGAATTTCACTGGTTTTGTACGAGTGAAATGTCCAACTAACTATAACGTCCCTGAAACCTGTGGTTTTTTCAGTGAATTTCTAAGGTTTTTTAAATGCTAATTTCTAACTATAACGTCGCTGAAACCTATGTTTTTCCAGTGAATTTCAAAGGTTTTTTAAATGCTAATTTCTAACTATAACGTCCCTGAAACCTGTGATTTTTTTCAGTGAATTTCAGAGGTTTTTTAAATGCTAATTTCTAACTATGCCTACAGAGGTAGGACATGTGCAGAAAAGAGGAAGAAAGGCGCAGAAAGAAGCAACAGAAATACAGAAAGAGGCAACAGAAGTCCAGAAAGACGAAGAAAGGTACAGAAAGAAGCAAGAGATGTGCACAAAGAACCGACTATGGAGCAGAAAGAGGCCTTGTTGCAAAGTCATCCTGTGCCCCCAACTTTTTGCTGACGGGTATTGGTGGTAACTGACTCTGACTAACCAGGCCTAGAGCCAGTGCTATGCTAAAAGACACTTAGAATACAGTGGAAACACCTACATACACTAGGGAACACTATGCGTTGGGGTACCCCTGTGATTGGCATGACCTCCTCTGTAAGGCCCTAGTACATAATAGGGCAGGGGGATTAAAACTACCTCTAAGTCAGAGGTGCAGAAAGATGCTTCTTTAAGTAGTAGTTACATTTGCAGAGTGGTGGAGAAAGGGTGCTGGGCCTCTGACCAGCGCTCAGGAATTCCGCTGCACAGGACTTAGTCGAGGTACCAAGAGGGCTTCTTGGCCCCAAAGTCCCTCTGGAGTAAATTGGACTTCATCCCCCATCCCGTAGTCTGCCAGGAGGCACATTTGCAGAGTGTTGGAGAAAGGGGGGCATGTCCTCCTTAGACATCTTAGCAATCCCACTGTGTGGGACTTACTGCCGGTAACAAGAGGGGTAGTTGGCCCCCAACGAGAACCTTGGGGGCCAACTACCCCTCCTATTACCTCCAGTAAGTCCCACACAGCAGGATTGCTAAGTTCTCATAGCAGGCCACGCCCCCTTTGCCCACCACTCTGCAAACACGCTTCCTGGCATGCTCTTGGATGGGGATTGAAGTCCCCTTCGCTGCTGGGGGTCCTTTAGGGGCCAACTAGCCTACGTCTTACCTCCAGTAAGCACCACACAGTGGGATTGCTGAGATGTGGACAAAGGCCACGGCCCCTTTCCCCACCCCTCTGCAAAGGCGCCTCCTGGCGCGTTCTAAGTTGGGGTATTATCCCCTTCATTCCTGAGGGTCCCTGGGGGCCAACTAGCCCACCAGGTACCTCCAGTATGCGCCACAGAGCTGCGTTGCAGAGAGGTGGTCCGAGGCCACGCCCCCTTTCTACACCACTCTGCAAACGCAGCTCCCGGAATGAAGGGGACTTAATACCCCAACTTAGAAAGCACCAGGGGGCACGTTTGCAGAGTGCTGCAGGGAGGGGCCTCCGGTGAGATGCCGGCTTTTTTTAAATTTTATTTTTTTAGAAGGGGGTTGTGTGGCCCCCCTTCTTTTACAATATTTGGGGCCCTGGGGACCCCATCCGCAAGGGCCTGACCCGTTTTTATTAAAAAAAAAATGGGAAGGGGGCCGCGTGGCCCCGCTCCCGAGGCCAATTTTGGTCCCGGGGACCCCATCCCCCGGGGCATGGCCACATGTTTAATATTTTTTTAAGGAGAGTTGCTGCGTGGCCCCCCTCCGGAGGCCATTATTGGCCCCGGGGACCCCATCCCCCGGGGCTGTGCCTCTATATATACTTTTTTAATGTATTTATTTTTTAATCAAGGAGGGGGGCTGCATGGCCCCCCTCCCAGGCCACTTCTGGCCCTAGGAACCCCATTCCCCAGGGCCGGCCCTTTGCGTTGGGGACCGTGGGGGGAGCCCCAATGCCCCCACGGTCCCGCCGGCTCCCCGCCTCCTGCGGGAGCCATCATTGCTTTTGAGCAAGGGGCTGCTAACATGCAGCTCCCCTTGCTCAAAGCTAATCCTGCTGCTTCGTTGAGGCGAGAGCAGGTTTTCCTGCTCTCGCTTCAACGAAGCAAAGCAGAGTTTGCTCTGGCAGGGCGGGAGGCGTGCTCCCGCCCTGCCTTAGCAAACAGCAATATCCCGGTGGTGGGCACTCCAGGACATTGCAGGAGCTGGCCCTGGGGGGTGGCGGTCCCCAGGGCCATCAAGAGATCCAGGAGGGGGCCGCACAGCCCCCCTCCCAATGTATTTAAAGCCCCGGGGAGGTGGTGGTCCCCAGCTCCCGGAGGTCCATAACGGACCCCCGAATTTGAATATTAAGTGCCCCAGGGAGGTGGTGGTCCCTGGGGCAGTGTGGGGGGGCTTGAGCCCCCCCACACTAATTATTTTTTATAGCCCCGGGGAGGAGGCAGTCCCCGGGGCTTGGGGGGCCCATGAGGCCCCCTGCCCATTTACATGAATGCCCCGGGGAGGTGGTGGTCCCTGGGGCAGCGTGGGGGGAGTTGGGACCCCCCCACGCATTTATTAAAGAAGCCCCGGGGAGGTGGTGGTCCCCTGGGCTGGAGGGGGGCTGGGTGCCCCCGCTTTCAATTTAATAAGCCCCAGGGAGGTGGCAGGCCCTGGGGCTGTGGGGGCTCCCGCGGGCCCCCTCAAATTAATTTGTGAGTGCCCCCGGGACCTGGCCCACCCTGGGGCTTTCAAAAACGAAGCGTGGGAGCCCGCGCTTTGTTTTTTTTTATTTTCTCGGCCGAATTCGCGACCCCAGCACGAATTTGGCTGATTTGTTTGTTTGTTTTTAATGCTTTTTTTGGCCCTGAGCAGGCCTAGGGGGTCAGGGTGTTTGTACCCAGCCCCCTTTTCATGTTTTTTATCTTTGTTTCACCCTTTTTCTTGTGACTTGGTTACCGAGTCACAAGATGGCTGCCAACACTTCCTGGTTTGGAGTGTTGGCAGCCAATCAAAATTGAGCTTGTGCTCGGGAGGGTTCGTGACTCCTCCTCGGCGCTCAGATATCGATATTTTTCTTTTTTAAATTTCTCAGGAAATACTGAACGGATTTACACCATTTAAAATAAGGGCGCACTCTAAACCAAGACCTACCTTTTTGCCAAATTTGGTGTAATTCTGTTCAGCAGGTCGGGCTGTAGCCTGTAATAAAGTTCTATTGGAAAATAACATAGAGAAAATGTGCTTTGGGACCCCCCTTTTTTCATGGCCCCGCTTGACGAATCACCCCGAAACTTTCAACACACAAACTGAGCGGTCCAACCCTATTTTTTGGAAAATTTCACGAAGATTCGTCAAACGGCGCCAAAGATATTGGCAAATCAAAAAATGCTTTTCCTATGGAAACTAGGTCCTAACTATAACTACCTACTGGCGACCGCCAGTAGGTAATATATATATATATATATTTTTTATTTAGTATCTGACTGTATGATAGAGAAGAGTCAAGTGTGTGCTCTGTTGTTCTTCTATCATGTATTATGATCTTTTGCACTTGCACTTTAAGTATCCAGTTCCAATTGGCAAACAATTGTGATAAGGCTTTCCATTTCACCTTATGTATCACTGCGGCAGTCCATTGCATTTTTTGTTAAGCAAGGGGGATTGAGGTGACATATTGCTGCTTATTCGCTCTATTTTGCACATTTTTTATGAATTTTTTTTGGGGGTTTAATATTTCTATTAATAGTTTGTAATTACTGCTCCCATTTACTGTGCATAATTGTATTGGTTTGCGAATAATCGTTTTATATGGATATTAAGGCCAGTTTGCCAGCTGTGATAATTCAGCACATCATCGGAAAGTTTTTAATTGCAATAGTTGAAGCTAGCCATTGTCTCCCATAGCTTTTCATTTAAAAAAAAAATGTTTTTAATTATCCCAAGTCTGTTATGCGGTTAATAGCAGGCATTGGATGACGTTCTTAGCATTTGCACTTTATTGACTAGTGTGATTTGCACGTCAGTCTGGAACTAACATATTATTATGATAAATTATTGGATATGTTATGTGTTTTACATTTCTGCCTACCATTTGTCGAATGTTATCACTTGGTAAAACGTAATTGACACTATTGTCAGGATTTGGTAAATGGTTGAGCAGGGGGTTTTGTTCATGACAATATTCACTACCTCTTTGTAGACACTATGAAATGTATTGTTGTAATTTTCAAACATTTTCAAACTTGTAGTCACATATCCAAGTATGTTTTCTAGTTCTATCGTAGTTTGTGGGGACTGACCAGAACTTGAGTGTCGTCACTATAAATTGTTACAATTCGCCCCAGCGTGTCGTGTGATCAAGGCCGTGGAAACACGGCCGAAACGCGTCATGCTGTTTTAATTGCAATAAAAACACTTCAAGGAAATTCAGCACTGGTGGTCTGTACCTGATTTGTTGCCGAGGATTTGGTAATTCGGGACTGTGGTTCTTCATATATATATATATATATATGTAGAACAATGTGGTCCCAAATCGGCGCGCTCAGCTGCGGGTGCACACGTAAGGCCAAACCAGTGGCCTGGGATTATTATTTGTAAAATCAAGATGCGCTGCACTCAGGAATCTTAATAAGTTGTTTTATTTCTTATGCAGAGCCAGTCTGCCTCCACTTGATTTTACAAGTATATATATATATATATATATATATATATATATATATATATATAAAAACAAAAAACCAAGTTGCTCCTTCCGAGATGCTGGAACCCAAGAAGGGTGGTGTACACTCCGGCGGAGCGCGCCGGTCGTTACAATATCCAATTAAAAATCCCGTGTAGTACACTCTCAGGAAGAAACAGACAGAGCACAAGCTAGGTATCCAAGATTTAATCCACACAACGCGTTTCGGCCAAAGCCTTGATCACGTGTGAAAAGTGCACAAAACCAGCCGTCACTGATAAAGTTTTTTTGGCATACGATCATCAACAAAATCAACAAAGGACAACATATGCTTAATTACCACCAGTTTACATGGCCGCCATCTTTGACTGGCAAACGAAAGTGTATATAAATGCATTGCAACTTAGAAATAACAGGCAATGTGATGCTTTGCCACAAAATGCTCTATAACATACGTTGTTGATAATTAAATGGATGCATCTTAACATGATTGTTGAGATCGATATCGAATTAGATTGAATCTCAGTATGCTACGCAACAGTATTTACAATATTGAAGCATCATGTAAAATAATATAATGCTAGTCAGTATAAATACCTTGCGACTTGGAAGTAAATACCTTGCGACTTGGAAGTAACGGGCAATGTGATATTCTGCCTCATGATGCTCATTAATAATTCAAAGGTTGCCACTTAACAAGATATGTTAAAATCGGTATCAAAATAGATTAAATGTCTATTGTGGCACAAGTATAATACAATATTGAAGCATCTATTTGATGACATGGTGCCACTGCGAAAGGAAGTGTAAAGTGGTAAATAAAATGCAAAGTGTACATTACCTCTGAATTACATGCCTGAGCGTGAACTAAAGTGGAGAGCCAAGAAAACGGACTTTCCTGGTGTGAGATATACCAGGCTGATCCAAGCAACGTAATGCAGGAATCAAATGCCCACTAAGCTAATATACATAGTGTACTGTAGTGGGCTGCCGCTAGTAGAACAATGAATGTCCTGTTAAATACAAACCTAGTGCTCATCCAAGCTGTGATCAGGCAAAGAGGCAAAAGGAAGTGGATGATCGTGCATATAACGGTAACTGGCTGGTGCAAAGTGATTATACATGACAATGTGAACGGTGAGACGTCTGACTCTAGAGGAAAAGGGTAGGATGCCCGTGAAGATAATACCCCGTGAGAGGGCTCCTTCCTTTTCTCCTGCAAAAAAACATAAACAAAAAATAAAAGTTAAAACAATTGTAAATAAGCATTACAGTCCAACACCTAAGAATAAAATAGAAATTAAAAACATACAGTTAAGTATAATCTGCCTCACAGCATTGAAAGAGGAAGAACAGAAATATGCTAACATTCATAAAAAAGCAGATGAATTATTTATGACCCTTCTCTCAAGTGAACCGAAAGTTCCTCATCGAGGTTCAATCCCCCGGGACTTTTAGTTTGAAAATCGATAATGTATCTAGATTCACGTTGCCTAAGGGCCAATACTCTGTCTCCACCCCTAGGATTCTTGGGGATGTGTTCAAGGATCAGATAACTCAATTCTGCAACATTGGAAAAATGTCTCTCCTGGCAATGGCGCGCCACAGGGTATTTCGGGTCGTTGTTGGTGACAGCCCTTAAGTGTTCAAGGACCCGTTTTTTGGCTGTACAGGTCGTACTGCCAATGTACCAGAGTTTACAGGTACATTCAATGGCATAGACTACAAAACTGGTGCTGCATGTTAAAAACTGTGTGATTTTTTTGGAGATCCCCCCCATATTCTAACACAGCTTTGAACAAGCTGTATTTGCACGCCTTGCAGTGGCCACAAGGATAGAATCCTATGAGACCATGTGTGATAGTTGTAGGATACAGGGTAATGTCATTTCTGACCACTAGATCGCGAATGTTTTTGTTCCGTCTGTATGTCACATTGGGTCTGTCTGTTATACTAGTGCCCAAAACATTATCGGACTTGAGGATATCCCAATTTTTTGTGATGATGCGTTTCCCTTTGTGTGCCTCAGAATTGTAGGTGAGAATAACACGTGTGTTTTCCCAGTCATCCTCCCCGATCACACAGGGTTTCACCTCAAGAGTGTGTTTTCTATCGACCACTTCTGCCCTATCCTTAGCTTTTTTAAGAACCCAGTTGGGGTATCCCCGACTGAGAAATCTCACGCGGCCGGGGACGGGGAAGAGGCAGAGGACAGGCAAACGCCGCAACAGAAAGAAAAGACTCAAACAACGCTGGGAATACAGGCAAAGGAAGGGGCGCTATGGGAAGTCGCAAAACACGCTCCAACAGGAATTACTAATGGATATGAACATGGTAAATAGAACTGTAGTGAATTTATCCAAGAGACTTATTAGTGATGTGGAGAAAAGAACTTTATGCTTAGGTCTCTCTTTCTGCCCATCCTCTGTATTTAATTATACTGATACTAGAATTGATCTGTTCCGGTATGTACGCAAATTAAAATTGAAGAAGTGGCATAAACTTAAGAGATTGGGGCAGAATCACAACACTGTGACGAGCACAAGTACGAATGACAACAACTTAGGGGCCGATTCCGATCTCGGTCGGAGGCGCACCCAATACCATTCGGTCGGGAAAAAAGCCATGCGAAAGCCAGTTTCCCGACCGATCCGTACAGCACACCGAACGAGCAAGTACGATGCGCACAACAGCAAAAATTCCGGCCGAGCCGTACTCACCCAAACCAGGTCCTGTTCTCCGACCGAGGCGAATCCGGAAACGCCGAATCGAGTCGCACGGAAGGGAAAATGCAGCCCCGTCCGGCCGGACAAGTACGATGCGCTTTCCGTACGCGCCGAACCCGTCGCTACGCACGGCACGTCAAAGCATCCGGGAGAGGCGCACATAAGCTCCGAATCGCGCCACAACACGATCCACGGCTACGAGACGAACACAGCACAGACGAGGACGACGCGAAGCGACGAGGACGAAGCGAAGCGACGAGGACGAAGCCAAGCGACGAGGACGACGCGAAGCAACGAGAAGGACGAACGACACGAACCAACCATGAATCCCTTCGTCCCGATCATACCAATATTCTACATCTACTACCGGAACAGGCACGGACGCGTACGGCGCAGAAGGTAAGTCAGACACCAACCACAAAACACATACAACACGTACACGACACATCACACACATACACGGGGAATCTGAATATACTTGCAACAGCAGCACCATAGGGGCGGGATGCCCATCACCAATGCCACATATGCACACAGGGGCCTGAATGCGCGCCACCACCCCAACCCAGGGGGGCTGGATGCCAACCACCCTCAACCAGGGGGGGCAGGATGCCTACCACTACTACCACCCTCACCCAGGGGGGCAGGATGCCTACCACTACTACCACCCTTAGCCAGGGTGGCAGGATGCCTACCACTACTACCACCCTTAGCCAGGGGGCAGGATGCCTACCACTACTACCACCCTTAGCCAGGGGGCAGGATGCCCACCACTACTACCACCCTTAGCCAGGGGGGCTGGATGCCTACCACTACTACCACCCTTAGCCAGGGGGCAGGATGCCCACCACTACTACCACCCTCACCCAGGGGGGCTGGATGCCTACCACTACTACCACCCTCACCCAGGGGTGGCAGGATGCCTACCACTACTACCACCCTTAGCCAGGGTGGCAGGATGCCTACCACTACTACCACCCTTAGCCAGGGGGCAGGATGCCCACCACTACTACCACCCTTAGCCAGGGGGGCTGGATGCCTACCACTACTACCACCCTTAGCCAGGGGGCAGGATGCCCACCACTACTACCACCCTCACCCAGGGGGGCTGGATGCCTACCACCACTACCACCCTCACCCAGGGGTGGCAGGATGCCTACCACTACTACCACCCTTAGCCAGGGTGGCAGGATGCCTACCACTACTACCACCCTTAGCCAGGGGGGCAGGATGCCTACCACTACTACCACCCTTAGCCAGGGGGGCTGGATGCCTACCACTACTACCACCCTTAGCCAGGGGGCAGGATGCCCACCACTACTACCACCCTCACCCAGGGGGGCTGGATGCCTACCACTACTACCACCCTTAGCCAGGGTGGCAGGATGCCTACCACTACTACCACCCTCACCCAGGGGTGGCAGGATGCCTACCACTACTACCACCCTCACCCAGGGGGGCAGGATGCCTACCACTACTACCACCCTCACCCACGGGGGCAGGATGCCTACCACTACTACCACCCTTAGCCAGGGTGGCAGGATGCCTACCACTACTACCACCCTTAGCCAGGGGGCAGGATGCCTACCACTACTACCACCCCAACCCAGGGGCGGCTGGATGCCTACCACTACTACCACCCTTAGCCAGGGGGGCTGGATGCCTACCACTACTACCACCCTTAGCCAGGGGGGCAGGATGCCCACCACTACTACCACCCTCACCCAGGGGGGCTGGATGCCTACCACTACTACCACCCTCACCCAGGGGGGCAGGATGCCTACCACTACTACCACCCTCACCCAGGGGGGCAGGATGCCTACCACTACTACCACCCTTAGCCAGGGGGGCTGGATGCCTACCACTACTACCACCCTCACCCAGGGGGGCAGGATGCCTACCACTACTACCACCCTTAGCCAGGGGGGCTGGATGCCTACCACTACTACCACCCCAACCCAGGGGGGCTGGATGCCTACCACTACT
Organism: Calotriton arnoldi; assembly: GCA_963921515.1. Taxonomy (NCBI): domain Eukaryota; kingdom Metazoa; phylum Chordata; class Amphibia; order Caudata; family Salamandridae; genus Calotriton; species Calotriton arnoldi. Next base: position 214,660 of record CAWUFW010017335.1, on the reverse strand, counting down.
ACCACCCTTAGCCAGGGGGCAGGATGCCCACAACTACTACCACCCTCACCCAGGGGGGGCAGGATGCCTACCACTACTACCACCCTTAGCCAGGGGGCAGGATGCCTACCACTACTACCACCCTTAGCCAGGGTGGCAGGATGCCTACCACTACTACCACCCTTAGCCAGGGGGGCAGGATGCCTACCACTACTACCACCCTTAGCCAGGGGGCAGGATGCCTACCACTACTACCACCCCAACCCAGGGGGGCTGGATGCCTACCACTACTACCACCCTTAGCCAGGGGGCAGGATGCCCACCACTACTACCACCCTCACCCACGGGGGGCAGGATGCCTACCACTACTACCACCCTTAGCCAGGGTGGCAGGATGCCTACCACTACTACCACCCTTAGCCAGGGGGCAGGATGCCTACCACTACTACCACCCCAACCCAGGGGCGGCTGGATGCCTACCACTACTACCACCCTTAGCCAGGGGGGCTGGATGCCTACCACTACTACCACCCTTAGCCAGGGGGCAGGATGCCCACCACTACTACCACCCTCACCCAGGGGGGCTGGATGCCTACCACTACTACCACCCTTAGCCAGGGGGCAGGATGCCTACCACTACTACCACCCTCACCCAGGGGTGGCAGGATGCCTACCACTACTACCACCCTTAGCCAGGGTGGCAGGATGCCTACCACTACTACCACCCTTAGCCAGGGGGCAGGATGCCTACCACTACTACCACCCTTAGCCAGGGGGCAGGATGCCCACCACTACTACCACCCTTAGCCAGGGGGGCTGGATGCCTACCACTACTACCACCCTTAGCCAGGGGGCAGGATGCCCACCACTACTACCACCCTCACCCAGGGGGGCTGGATGCCTACCACTACTACCACCCTCACCCAGGGGTGGCAGGATGCCTACCACTACTACCACCCTTAGCCAGGGTGGCAGGATGCCTACCACTACTACCACCCTTAGCCAGGGGGCAGGATGCCTACCACTACTACCACCCTTAGCCAGGGGGCAGGATGCCCACCACTACTACCACCCTTAGCCAGGGGGGCTGGATGCCTACCACTACTACCACCCTTAGCCAGGGGGGCTGGATGCCTACCACTACTACCACCCCCACTCATAGGATGGACAATGCATGACACAACAAGCACACCACAACCTAGGGAATGCAAGATTAAGACATCCCCCCACCACCATGACAAGCGTGTGTAGGCTGTGTCAAATGCCTACAACACCGAACATGACTTTCAACATACAATGTGACCCCCTAGCACATGTGCCACACATATATGTGTGTGGCACCCACAATGCAAGCAGCCCATGACCATTGTGGCAATGGGGCCTAAACCCCCATCATCACAGTGACCAAAAGGTAAGTGTGGGGTCCATAGCTGAAGCACATTTTGACCATTGTGGCAATGGGGTCTAAACCCCCATCATCACAGTGACCAAAAGGCAAGTGTGGGGTCCATAGCTGAAGCACATTTTGACCATTGTGGCAATGGGGTCTACACCCTCATCATCACAGTGACCAAAAGGTAATTGTTGACAAAGAAAGAGCTGCAACTGCCAAACTGCATGGATCATTCCTGCTCACAGAACCAAAAACTCATCTGTGGCAAAGTAGTGTATGTGTCCCATTGCAACATAAATTGGGGGAGCCAAATACTGCAGTGCAAATGAAACATTCCTTTGGCCATGTGCAGACAAACAACACCCATGGGGGCTGAGACCGTCAACAGTCATCAATGACACAATGACAGAAGTGACCATCAGAATGCAGAACCACATATTTGCACCAATGGGCACACAAATGCAGATACCCTGTGGAGACAGCAGATGTGAGGTGAACAGATACCATACCATGGCAGCAATGGGACACACAAACCATGATCACTGTGCTGACCGATTACCTAGGAGTCCCAGGGACAGCAGGGGAAACACACCAAACAACATACAGCCAATGGCACACCCAAGATATGCCAATGCAGTGGTGCAGATGCACAAACACAAACAGGCAGACCAACACTGTCATCATACACAGCAGGTGAGGGGTGGGGGTGCCAGTGTCCCCAGGCAACCACACAACACATGAGGAGAGCTGAATACCAATCATACAGATGTGCATACACTGCCACACTAAGGTAACTCATGGATCCAAATCCCCTATGTGGGCAAGCAGGCATTGTCAGGTGAGAGGGAGCACAAAACACACATGTCACACAGGCACGTAGGAACAACAACTGACACAGCAAGTCACAGACACACCACAGCACCACCCCCAGGGCCCCCACAATGTGGTGACCCTGGGCTGAATAAAAATACCACTGTGATGACAAAGCTAAATGTCGTTCACACTATGAACCACAGTCAGGTGTCCTGAGCAACAAACTACCATCACACCTACACAAGCACAAATCAATCAGCATGGCCAGTAAGCCAAGGCCAACATGGAGGCAGGGGCCTAGCCGGGCAACAACTCTCATCTGCACACACTCAACACCACACCCCTCGACCTCCAACAATGTGCAGCAGTGAAGTACACATGCACTGGTGACATTGCACATGCACCCATGACTATTCCAGGGTGGTGGGTGGGAACCAAGGTGTAGAAACACATCACACATGGACACTCAACAAGACTCCTGAATGTCTGACACACTGCACACTACGCTGTACATGGACATGACGGCAATACCACACCGACCAATGGGATCCCAGCCACAGTCACACACCAATGAAGAAGCCAAGGTCACCCACAAAGAACACACATAGACAACTTCCAACATTGCAGCTCTGACCCTGAGGAGTGGCAGCAGTCACACACACAACATGTCACAATCACTGAAAGATAACACAAACTGGAAATCACATGACAGGGGCAAACAACAAGTGCCAAGGGGAAACCTGACTGTGACCCATCTGCGTCTGCACACAAACTCAGCCCTGACAGCAAACACACCTATGGGTGACACCCTGATGACCAGTAATGTGCCATGCACCCACATCACAGAGAACACAGGGAGAAGACTTTGGGGGAACATAGCTCAAGTCAGCAAGCATCACAAACAGGTACAACACTAGGGATCACAGCATGCGCAGATGAATGGAAGTGAACACACAGACATGCACATACAACACACACCTTGGGTGCAGGCAATGTCACACGTGTACACACTGCCATGAGGGGACTCCACTCCTGTGTGAGGAAAGCTGTGCCATATGTTGCCTCAGTAGGGCCCCATCATGTCAGCTGAGCACTTGGTCACACAATCAACAATTAGCACCAAATGAGGGCTCCCATCACATCAGCCTGGTCATGGATGTGCCAACGGAATCATCAGCACAGATCCAACACACTTGTATAGCAATGTTGCACTGACTACACGGATGAGTCCCTCCCCATTGATGCCCAAACCTGCATGTCCACTGGAGATGGCAACACGGTCAGGGAAGTAGACAAATGCAACGATGGCAGGCACAACAGATGTGCAGGGGTGGAAGCCACAGATATGAAATTGCCAATGTAAGTAGGAAACCCATTGCCAAATACTGAACACATGACACCCTCAGATGCTGCTATTGATGACATGGATACACCACATGATAGGACACATTCCCCCTGGACCACATGGGTTCCTGCACAGTAACACTTCATAATCATGAGACCAGATATCACCATCACTGCAGCAAGGGCATGGTTAGCTGCACCAACAACATGTACATCTGAAGCATGAGCACTAGAGAAAAGAAAGTTGCTTTATTCAGCATATGTGTTGAGGCCAAACGAAGTCCTGAAAAAGAGCAAAGGCCAATGGCCAGTCCATTGTCAAAGTTCAAACAGGGTGACACTGGCAGATGTCACCCTACGCATGCCTGCACAATACCAGGGACAATCCACTAGGAGGGGCAACCGGGGGGCAGGCCAGGCACCGCAGGGACAGGATCAGGGCTCACCAGGGGGAGTCAGGGAAGGGGTGGTGGGTGCAGGAGAGCCACTGACAACTGCAGTGGAGGTGTCTGACATGGTGTGTGCCGGCACAACTGGGGGGCATGACACAGATGTCGTGGGTGCCGGCACAACTGCAGTGGACCCTGCAGATGGGGTGGACAGGTCCGCCACTGCAGTGCCCAAGTCAGACAGGGCGGTAGTGGACTCCACTGCAGTGCCTACCTCCAGGGGAGGAGAATGGGGAACAGGCAAGGTGGGTTGGACAGAGGGGGGGACACCCTCACCACATCAGTGGCACAGACAAGCGCAGCGGGGGTGTGGTGCTGGGAGAGCAAGTGGCAGGGGGAGAAGGCCGGAGCATCTTGGGGATGGTATATCTGTGGGTGGGGGAACCTGGGGCAGGGTGTGGTGGGGGCACCTGTGCAGTGGGGGCCTGAGGGATGGAGGACGGAGACCTTGTGCCTGAGCTGCAGGGTGGTGGCGGGGTCTTGCTCTTAGCACTCCGGGGGGACTTGCGGGTGGGGGCCTCAGTCCGTCTGCGCCTGGGGGAGGGTGTCCGGGGGCGAGGGGCACTCTGCTCCGTGTGGGTGGGCTTCCTCTTCCCCCGGGATGCTGGAGCAGCTTCATCGGTGGGGAAGAGGCCGAGGTCACAGAGGAAGAGCTGCTGTGACTTTGGGGTTGCAGGTGAGGCAAGGGAGGGTGCTTTGGAGGGAGAGGGAACTGAGGACTGCGCAGTGCATGTGGATGCGTGTGTGTGTTCCAGGGCCCCATCCCCTGTGAGTCTGGCTTCAGTCCCCTGAATGTGCGTGCGTGTGCGTTTTGTCATTGGCGTGTGTGTCAGTGTGCTGGATGTGTGTGTGCTGGTGTGTGCCTGTGCCAGTGTGTGTGTGCCTGGGATGGGTAAGGTGCTGGGGAGTGTGGATGGAGCAGAGGCAGGAGGGGTGAGGGACCGTTTGAGGAGGGACACTGCTGCCGTCAGGGAGGAGTCCATGGACCTATTGCCCCTCTGTAGGTCAGACATGCCCGATGAGATGCCCTCCATGAACGACACCAGCTGAGTCAACAGCGCGGTGTGCGCATGGAGGACACTCAGCATGGCTGTCTGCCCTACATGGAGCTGGCGAAGGAGGTACACAGACTCCTCACTCAGGGCAGCAGGGGACACAGGGGCAGGGGGTGCGGTGCCTGGCCCAAAGGAGACACGCTCCCGGACATGGGAGCCTCCACGGACCTGGGGAATGGGAGCCGATGGGAGGGCGGTGGTGGTGCTGGTGGTGGCGGGGACAGCAACACTAGCTGGGGTGTGGTGGCTGCTGACACCCGCCTCCACAAGGGAGTCATCCTCCGAGTTGCTCTGGTCCTCAGCTGAGGTGGATGCTGCTGAGGACTCCTCGGTGTGGCTCCCCTCGCCCTCCGTGCCACTGGGTCCCTCCGACCACTCCTCGGCTGCTGACCCAGTCTGGCTCTCCGGCTCCTCCTGGTCCGTGGAGCTGTCCCCTTCCGTGGCCGTGGATGTATCTGCAAACAATGGGGAAACAGACAGACATCAGTCACCTGCACCAAACGCACACACCACTGTGAGCACAGCACATTACAGAGCAAGCCCTGGCATCATTAGTTGTACATTGCTAAAAGTGCCCTAATTGAACAGGAGAAGTCAATTGTCAGTCTGATGCCAAGCATGGCACTCACATCCCACATGGCCTTGCACCCATCTGTCTGGTGTCTGTTGGATTGCAACACCCCAGTGTTGACACATGCACCAAGTACACAGTAGTTGGACAGTGCAGAGGACACGGTGTGGACACATCACAGCTCTTGCCACTGAGTCAGTACAGGTTTACGGATGTAAGGGATGCCCAGAGTCAAATAGGAAATGCATGTGATGCATTCCAGCGACAGACACCATGATGCACCCATGTCCTGATAGCCAGCGCCACTATGGTGTGCATGTAGCACATGTCACTCCCCTGCAGGATCACCAATCAGTAGACACATGCCATGGCGGAGGCATGACTGCAAAGTCATACATCACTGTCTCAGTGATGTATGACTTTGCAGCCAGACAACAACACTCTGCACTGTGTCACAATAGTAGGTCATGGGGAATGCAAGTCCTGGAGCTGCACAAGTGCACATGTACATCCCCCACAACACATCCTCTCAACCCTCATCTGTCCAGGTCATACCTATTGGACATATGGGAGACCTGTGACACTACCCTCTGAACCTGAGCCCCTCACACTCTGCTGTGCATGGGGAACAGCTGCCTGAACTTCACATTTACATGCCCCAGTCTGCATGGGCAGCTGATCAGACACCTATGTGTCACACAAGTATCGTCTCCTATGGTCACATCTCCAGTGGCATGCTGAGCCCCTACCAAGAAACTCCACAGCAGTCCTGGCGACTAATCCACAGCACACTGACACAGAGGCAGACACCTGAGGGGTCAAAACACTGTGCACAATGTGTCCTCTGATACACGGGAGTGGGAGTACAGAGTGTATTGTATGGCCTGGAGTAGGCATGACTGTCCAGCCCCACATGAATGAGGGATGAGCCCTGGACTGTAGGCAGCTGGCTAAGTATGTGTGACACACGTCATATACATACTCCTGGGGCCCAAACATTGTTCCCACCCGCAGCATGGGTGTGTGCCAGGTACCCCAGCCACATGTGGTGGATCAGCTCAGCAATTGGACCACAGATCAAAGTAACACGCTGAATACATGTCAGAATACAGGCATTGTGTAAGCAATGGACCCACCCATGATGCCCACCACAGAGTCAGGGAAACAGATGCTGTCTCCCACCTTGAGTCAAGCAAACTGCAAGGACACAGTCCTAAGTGACAGAATTCCCTGCATGTAAGGGCCACACCTGGGTATCAGATGAGGAGTGGGCAGTGCACAATAGAGGGACATGGCTCCTGGACAACATGACTGCTGTACTGTGGCAGTTCAACCTGGCCCGAGGAGGGCACATAACATGTTAGACAGAGTACACAGTGCAGTCTTTGACTCACCCCCTCCTTGCTGCTCTCTGGCCTTCAGCTGCCCATCCAGGTCTGGAAAGACCACCGCCAGGATCCTGAGCATGTGGGGGGTCAGGGTCCGTGTTCCGCCCCTCCTGCGAGGAGGCGACAGCTTCAGCTGGACCCGTGCAATCCTCCGGGTCCAGCCCCGAAGGTCCTGCCACCTCTTTTGGCAGTTGCGGATCCGGCGCTTGTAGACCCCCACGGACCGGACAGCCCGGACGATGTCCTTCCATATCTCATGCTTCCGATGGGCAGAAGCCTGTCAGGATGACAAAGTGATAAGGCCATTATTACACATGCAACATATCCGTGCATGACACAGTTGCATATACATGTCGCAATCACAGGGGCACATGGTGTACCCAGGCAGTGCACGGCTGCCCATGGACAGTTTTCCAGAAGTCACTACATGGTATCATAGCATGGGGAGTAAAACCCTGTTCAGAAGCACTGTCACTGCACCATACCTGTCCAGTGCAAGTCACTACACACTATGGGGGGTGACAACTACTCAGTGAGCCTGCTAGCCAGTGGTGTGCTGACTCTCAGCCTTGCTAGTCAGACAAAATGCACATTCAGAAAGGCAGTGCACAGAACACTCACCTGCTCCCCTGGTGTCCCATACAGCTTGCTGTACTGTGGAAGTAGGCTGTCCAGCAGGGCCTGGTTCTCTTCAAGGCTGAAGGCTGGGGCTCTCTCCACAGTACGTGCCATTGCAGGGTCCAGAGGGGCAGAGACAGCAGCAGTGCAGTGGCAGATGTCGTCCTGGAGCATGTAGTGCAGGCAAGTGGGCTCTCAGGGGAACATGCAGCAATATATATGTGCTGGAGAGGCAGATACTGTCCCTTGTGTCCAAAGTGATAGGTCCAAGTCGTTTGCATCTTCTGAATCTGGCCAATCCATGGAATAGCAGCACCAAAACACGCCCACAGCATCCTTCAAAATTTCAACTTCATGACATACATGATTTTGCAACATTGTTGTGGGTGACCAACTGATTTTCCAGCAACCGACTCGTTCGAATATTCGAAAACGCGTCCGTTGCCAGGCAAGCCCATTGTCAATGGGTGCGCACCGATCGGTCCATTGAGGTACAACGCGCACAGGGGTACAACGCGTACCCGCACACATTGAATGCAATGGGCCGGCCGGAGGCACCGATCGGTCCATTGCAGTACAACGCGCACAGGGGTACAACGCGTACCCGCACACATTGAATGCAATGGGCCGGCCGGAGGCACCGATCGGTCCATTGCAGTACAACGCGCACAGGGGTACAACGCGTACCCGCACACATTGAATGCAATGGGCCGGCCGGAGGCACCGATCGGTCCATTGCAGTACAACGCGCACAGGGGTACAACGCGTACCCGCACACATTGAAAGCAATGGGCCGGCCGGAGGCACCGATCGGTCCATTGCAGTACAACGCGCACAGGGGTACAACGCGTACCCGCACACATTGAATGCAATGGGCCGGCCGGAGGCACCGATCGGTCCATTGCAGTACAACGCGCACAGGGGTACAACGCGTACCCGCACACATTGAAAGCAATGGGCCGGCCGGAGGCACCGATCGGTCCATTGCAGTACAACGCGCACAGGGGTACAACGCGTACCCGCACACATTGAAAGCAATGGGCCGGCCGGAGGCACCGATCGGTCCATTGCTGTTCAACGCATCACTGTACATGTGACTGGCATATGTCAGCATGCCTGTCTCAGATGGACATATGCCAGCCACAGATAGCTCCCAGGGAGTGAGGGGCACACCTACATCACGACAGCCTGTCCAAACCTTATCATAAGGCATGTAAGGCTGCATTTCCTATTGTGTGTATGTTGGTGTACATGTTGTCCTGTGGGTGTCACCTGTGGGCAGCCACCCCCAGGCTGTGCACGTGTTAATGGGGACAGGATCCTGGGTGTTACGTGTACGTGACCACTGTGATGTGCAACTGTTCATATCTGTGCATGTGCCATGGTCACATTTCACAGTGGTGTTTGTGTATGTCATGTCACATACCCCGTGAGTCCCATGTGGGACGGTATGTTTGAGCCAGGGTGTCCCAGTGGCACAATAGTGATGGCCCTCCACAGTCTTTGTGCATGTAGTGTTTACAATGTCTCTGATTTCATGTGCACAATGGGAGACAGTCTCCACATCCACGTTGTGTGTGCATGGACTCTGATGTTGTGCGTGTGTGTCACAGACGTCCATGGCTCTCCTGCCATGGCAAGTGTGGCCACTACCTGTGGGGGTCATGTTTGTTTTGTTGTGGTGTACACATGATACTCCAGGTGATGCCAGTGTCCATGTGGCATTACAGGGTCCCTGGGAATGTGCCTGTCGTTGAGCTGTGGTGCCTGGGGCACATCTGTCCTCACATGTCACTGGGGGGTGACTGTGACACAGCATCATGATATCCAATGGGCCAACCTGGGACAAATTGATGCCACCTGTAGGACCGTGTTGACAGATGTTGGCCATGTATGTACCATACATGTCGTTCCGGTACTGCACACTTCATGTAGTTGTGCCTCATGATGATGTATGTTGGGATCTTGAGTGTGTTCAATGCCGCATATGTGGGGTGACTGACGATCTTGCTTACTTCTCCTCTGCACTGCAGGGCTCCTGCTGTCCATCGGCCATTCCCAGACCTGGCAACGATGGTGGAACGGGACAGCATCCGACGGTACCGCTTCACCAGGCAGCTGATTGAGGATTTGGCAGTGCAGTTGTCCCCACATTTGCAGCCTGGCCGGCCGTATCCTACAGCGCTGACCCCCAAGGTGAAGGTGATGGCAGCCCTACACTTCTTTGCCACCGGTACCTTCCAACATACTGTGGCGTCTGCTGGTGGGATGTCACAGACCATGTTCAGCCGTGTGCTCCGCGATTTCTTGGCGGCAATGTTGCTCTTCCTGAACCGGTACATCTATTTCCCTAGACTGCGACGACTCACTGACGTGAAGAGTGACTTTTATGCCCTGGGGAGGATGCCGCATGTCATTGGCTCCATTGATGGGACACATGTGGCTTTGGTACCACCACAGGCCCAGGAGCAGGCCTACAGGAACCGCAAGCACTACCACTCGGTCAATGCACTGGTGGTGTGTCTTGCAGACATGACCATCACACACGTGTGTGCCCGTTTCCCTGGTTCAGCACACGATGCCTTTGTGATGAGGAGTAGTCGCATCCCCAGGTTGATGGCACAGATGCAGAACCAGCGTGCCTGGCTTGTCGGTGTGTACTGACTTTGTGCCATTGTGTGTGATCTGATCTGTAGTATTCCGCCCACTTTTCCAAGTCAGCTGATGTGCACTTGTCTGTCCGTAGGTGACTCGGGATACCCCAACATGCCGTGGTTGCTGACACCCCTCAGGAACCCTGTGACACCTGCCCAGATGCGCTACAATGAGGCACATGGTCGGACCAGGAGAGTGATTGAGCGGACCTTTGGTCTCCTGAAGAGCCGCTTCCGCTGCCTGGACAAGACCGGAGGGTCCCTCCCATATGCCCCTGCGAAAGTGTGCAAGATTATCATCGTCTGCTGCATGCTCCACAACCTGGCAGTGCGGAAGGAGTTGCCTCTCATCCAGGATGACGATGACCAACATCCGCCACCTGTGGAGGATCCTGGCCTGGACCACGATGCCAGTGACGATGATGATGATGATGGTGATGGTGATGTCCGCACACAGCTCATCACCAACTTCTTTAGCTGAATGTGAGTATCCTGAGGTGTCATGTGAATGATGTGAGTTGGCATGATGTGTGGGTGGTGCTCTGGTGCTGTTGGAGTGTGTCCATGGGCTACTTGACTGGATGTGTGTTGCGATGTGTGGTGACAGGTGGGCTGTACTCCCCAACAGTGTTGACATGCTAACTTGGTTCTGGGTGGGTATCTTGTAACATGTATTGTGCATGAGTTTTGCTGTTCTGTCCTGTACTCCATTGCTTTTGACTGTGTGTCATTTCTGTCCTTCACAGGGTACTTTCAGATTCGTTTGGTCAACTGTGTCCACCGACAACGTGATTGCACATCCAGGCTGGTAGCTGTTGTGTCCCTACAGGTGATGTGCGCCACACCCATGGACTTCCTTCTGTCTACAGTTGTTGACTGTGTGCCCGCTACCAGGTGGGGTTACCTTGCATCTGTAGTGGTTACGGCATGTTGCTACTGTGTAATAAACCTGTGCTTCACTTAGTGATGTGCGTTGTCTGTGGTCACACATTTGACTGCCATTTGCTTACTGCACCTGTGGGCTACTTGACTACAACTGGGAATGGGTGTGGTGTCTGTGCATTGCACCGTCTTCCCTGGCAACATCAGTGTAGGCAATGAGTCAGATGGCCTAGGTGTGTATGTGTTGTGTAGCCCTGGTGGTGTGTCTCCCTCATATGTGTCACGTTGCCTGTACTCACATGCCTGTGTTGTCCTTGCTGTTGCAGTTCGCATACACAGTGTAATTTTGTTGTTCATCATCCCCATAACAGTACCCACGTTGGAATCACGACAGAGGCAAGTATGGTGTATTATTGTGTTTATTGTGATACATCTGTGATAATAGTGCATAGGATGGATTGTGCTGTACATGAATCTTGCAATCCCAAGTTCCTAGATGAATAGAAAGTCCAGGTAGACAGGATCCCCAGTATCGGGGCCACAGTTGTCTGACACATTGTTCCAACTTGTACTCCCCATGCAATGTGTGGGAGTAGTGTTGCCATCAACAGGGTGAACAGTCTGTGCACAAAGGCGAAAATCCAGAACAGGTTCAGGCTTCCTGGGAGTTGCGCTTGGCCATCAGCCTCTCACTTTCCCCTCCTCGGACGACCCCTCTTCTTGGGGGGGGCCCTCAAGTGCAGGCTGCTGCGGTGCAGGGGACTCTCCGCCAGAGTCCTCCTCCCTCCCTGTGGCAGTTGCAGTTTGTTCGGTACCAGATGTTGTTGGCACACAGGGAGGTGTGGACTGGTTGCTGTTCATCTGGCGGAGGCATTGTAAAATGTCCCTGTGCACCGCCGTCATCTCATGTAGTACATCCCACTTGGACTCCACGCGGGTCATGTGGGAGTCCACACGTGACATGTGGGAGTCCACACGTGACATGTGTGACTCCACATGGGACATGTGGGAGTCCAAGCGGGCATGATGGGCAGCCTGCTGCTGTTTGATGTCTCTGAGGAGCCCCACTACCTGGCTGAGCTCTCCGGTGCTGGACTGGTACGCATCAGCTATGCGTACCAGTTGTGGGTCTTCATGCACACCAGCAACGTCTGCAAGCAGCGACCTCTGTCTCCCACCCCTCCCACCACCCCTGCTGACATGTGCAGTGTGTGCAGTTGCACGCACAGATAACCCTGGTCCACCTTGGGGGTTGGTGGTGGTGGTGGTGTCCATGGCCCCAGGTTGGTCCAGGGTCACTGCGCTGGTGTTGTTCCTTATTCTGTCCATGTCGGCAGGGATGGTATTCGTGGTGACAGTCGTTGGAGGGGTGGGTGCAGGGGGTGCAGCTGGTGGACCTGCTGGTGCTGCAGCTGGTGGTCCTGCTGGTGCAGCATGTTGACTTGCACCGGATGTGCCAGGTTGTTCTTCATCGTCCGAGGAGGACAGAGGCTGTACGACGCCAGTGAGCTCGGCATCCTCTTGAGCCTGGGACTGGGACTCCTCAGCGTCTGCTGCTGTGTCCCTATCATCACCTGTTTTTGGGAGACACAAACAATGTATGTCATGTTTCTGCAGGCATCAGTGGTTGACACACCTGACAGTTGTGACTGTGCCTCGGGGTGCGGGCCTGTACATTGTATTGTCCTAAGTCGTCACAGTCAGGGGTTGATATTGGTGTGGCACATTGTCCTGCATTATTTGGGCATTTCTATGTATTCTCTGGGGTGTGAACATGGTCTGCATTGATTGTGTTTGGTTGACAGCCAGACCTCCTTCCCACCCACCCACCCACCCAGTCAGTTATCCCACCATGGAACGTGCTTGCATTGCAGGGAGTGTAAGTTGTCTCTCAGGATGTCAGTCAGAGGTGTCCTGCTGTTTGTTGGTGCACAGTTGGCAGCAGGGCCTTGTGCTCCCCACAGCAGTAGCCAGTGTCAGCCATCTTGTGAGTCCTTCTCCACTCCCTGTGATGTGAGCATGGTTCAGGGTGGTGTTGATGGGCCAGTTGTGAGGCTGAGCAATGTCTGTGACTACGACTCCCATCATGCTATTGCCTCCACCCCCTTCCCAGCATGCCCATGCTTCCTTCCTTTTGACTCTGCTTCCCTGTGGGGTGGGCTGGCTGTGCTGACAGGATGGCTGGGAGTGTTGTCCTGGCAGTTGTTTGGCTAAGAGTCCCAAGAGTGTCCCTGTGCTTCACACAACATAACCCAGGGTGGTGGTGCTTTGTGGGATCTTGTGTTAGGATGGAGGGCATTGCATTCTACCAGGTGGGTACTGTGGAGTTTGTGTTGGGGGGGGTGTGAGGGGAGGTGCTGGTGACTATGGTCAGTGCTGCAAGTCCCCCTTCCCACCCAGCCAGCCGGATATCCCACCATGGAACGTGCTTGCATTGCAGGGAGTGGAAGTTGTCTCTCAGGATGTCAGTCAGTGGTGTCCTGCTGTTGGTTGATGTGCAGTTCCCAGCATGCCCTTGTGCTCCCCACGACACAGCAACAGTGTCAGACATCTTTGATGGGCCTTTCTACTCTCTGTGGGATGTGCATGCGTGAGTGTGAGCTTGCTGGGCCATGTGGTGGGGGATGTAGAGCTGTGACTACGACTCCCATCATGCTATTGCCTCCACCCCCCTTCCCAGCATGCCCATGCTTCCTTCCTTTTGACTCTGCTTCCCTGTGGGGTGGGCTGGCTGTGCTGACAGGATGGCTGGGAGTGTTGTCCTGGCAGTTGTTTGGCTAAGAGTCCCAAGAGTGTCCCTGTGCTTCACACAACATAACCCAGGGTGGTGGTGCTTTGTGGGATCTTGTGTTAGGATGGAGGGCATTGCATTCTACCAGGTGGGTACTGTGGAGTTTGTGTTGGGGGGGGGTGAGGGGAGGTGCTGGTGACTATGGTCAGTGCTGCAAGTCCCCCTTCCCACCCAGCCAGCCGGATATCCCACCATGGAACGTGCTTGCATTGCAGGGAGTGGAAGTTGTCTCTCAGGATGTCAGTCAGTGGTGTCCTGCTGTTTGTTGGTGCACAGTTGGCAGCAGGGCCTTGTGCTCCCCACAGCAGTAGCCAGTGTCAGCCATCTTGTGAGTCCTTCTCCACTCCCTGTGATGTGAGCATGGTTCAGGGTGGTGTTGATGGGCCAGTTGTGAGGCTGAACAATGTCTGTGACTACGACTCCCATCATGCTATTGCCTCCACCCCCTTCCCAGCATGCCCATGCTTCCTTCCTTTTGACTCTGCTTCCCTGTGGGGTGGGCTGGCTGTGCTGACAGGATGGCTGGGAGTGTTGTCCTGGCAGTTGTTTGGCTAAGAGTCCCAAGAGTGTCCCTGTGCTTCACACAACATAACCCAGGGTGGTGGTGCTTTGTGGGATCTTGTGTTAGGATGGAGGGCATTGCATTCTACCAGGTGGGTACTGTGGAGTTTGTGTTGGGGGGGGTGTGAGGGGAGGTGCTGGTGACTATGGTCAGTGCTGCAAGTCCCCCTTCCCACCCAGCCAGCCGGATATCCCACCATGGAACGTGCTTGCATTGCAGGGAGTGGAAGTTGTCTCTCAGGATGTCAGTCAGTGGTGTCCTGCTGTTTGTTGGTGCACAGTTGGCAGCAGAGCCTTGTGCTCCCCACAGCAGTAGCCAGTGTCAGCCATCTTGTGAGTCCTTCTCCACTCCCTGTGATGTGAGCATGGTTCAGGGTGGTGTTGATGGGACAGTTGTGGGGGGGGCAATATGTGTGAGTGCGACTCCCATGATGCTATTGGCTACACTGACTTGGCCAGCATACACAGAATTCCTTCCTTTGAGTGGTCTTCACTGTGTGTTGGTGTTGTTGTGGTGGCTACATGTGTGGATGTGTGTGTTAGTTCTATTTGTGCCACTGCCTAGCTGTAGTTGTGGTTGTGTTTGTACATGTGTTGGCACAGTTGGATGTGACTTTTTTGATGGCATGTGTTGTGTTTATCTGACTGACATACACATTTTGGGATGATTCTGTTCTAGTTGCTGTGTAATTGCTATGAGTGCATGGTTTGACTCTCCCCTTGACAGTGATGTGTGTGTTTTGTGGCAGTTTATTGTGTACATTTGTTGTGTACTCACCAGGCTCTGGGATGTCCTCTAGTCCATATACGCTCACTGGCGGAAGGATGGCCCGCACCTTCTCCTCCCAGGGCCTGAGGTATACTGGCTTGGCAGGAGGGCCACTGCCGGTGTATTGGCTCAGGTGGTAGTCTTTCTTGAGCAGCTCCCGGACCCTCCTGCGCACGTCATACCACCTGTTCTGGATGTCGGTCTTTGTGCGCCGACATGGTGATTGGGCGTTCACCCTGTTGATGATCCTCTCCCACATCTTGGTTTTCTGCGACATGGGGGTCTGTTGGACCAGAGTGCCAAACAGCTGTGGCTCCACCCTGAGGATCTCGTCTACCATGACTTCCAATTCACTATCTAGGAACTTGGGATTCTTCTTGGGGGGCATGGTGATGGGTGGTGATAGTGGGTGCTGTGTGTGTTGGTGTGCAGGTGAGGGTGTGTGGGTGTGTGTTGTGCTGGGTGTATGTGAGGTAGGTATTTGTTGGTGTGCTGCTGGTGTGTGGCTTGTGTGAGGGATGAGCTGTGGGTGTGTGGTTGCTTTCTCTTGGGTGCTGGCAGTGGAATGGCATTTGCAAAGGCTCATGGTAGTGATTTGTGTCCTTTATATAGGTGGAGTTGTTGGTGTGTCTTTGTTCTCTGTCCCCACCCCCCAGTATTTATTGGCTTGGTAATTGCTTGTTTGGCCTTTTTTTGGTTGATTTTTCCTTTGTGCTGTTTGTGTATGTTGGAAACGTTCTTGTGACCGAGTCGGACCCTGCATTGGTCTCGTACGGTGTTTTCCGTTTCGTTCACGCTGTGTTTGTGCAGTTTTGTATGCTGCGTACGCGTCGGTCGCGGTGTATTGTGTTGCTTCGGCTCGGTTTTGTATGCGTGTCGGTCGTACGGCTTGTCCTCCGTCCGACTCGGTCGTGTTTTTCGCGCCTTGCATCGTACTTTGCAGGTTGGAGTTGGCGGGTACGATTCGGTCGGATTTGTTCCGGGTGCGTGTCGGTCGGTTGGATTCGCGTGTTTTTCCGGCCGGATTGCTATTTTCCGAGCGGGTCGGTCGGTCGGCTTGGTTTCCTGACGTGTCGGTCGGATTTATCGCGGCTTGCATCGTACTTGGCGTGTCGGGCGCCACTGGTACGTGTCGGTCGGTATTTTTTCCGGATCCGAGTCGGTCGGTGCTTTTTCCGGCCCGAATCGGAATCGACCCCTTAGTGATTGGTGACATAGATACACTGATCACCATGGCTGAATTAGCACAGGACAGTGAGTCTAGGGAAGGACACATTGATACCACACTCATGCTGGAACAAATGGAGTTAGAATTAGGGGCAGCAGCCAAAACAGATTTTAAGGTCAAATCTACTTTTGTCCCCCTTCTTCCACACGACAGCATAGATATGTTTCATGAGTGCACCAACAAGGGACTCCTGGAACTCAGACATAGGAGCAAGAAGCAGCGCAGAGATATTCGAAACAATCTATCGTTTAAGCAAAGACAGGCACTCAAATCTCTACATGAAGACACCAATATTGTGATCCGTCCAGCTGACAAGGGAGGGAATGTAGTCATTTTGGATCGTGATGACTACATCAATGAGGCCTTACGCCAACTCAATGACACCAAATTTTATGTGCAGATTACATTAACGATGTATAATCAGAGTATCACTGACATTTGGGACAAATTGATCACATGGAGGGACAAGGGGGTTTTAACATGGGAAGAATATTGTTATCTGAAAAAAGATCATCCAAAACTCCCCATATTGTATTTAATTCCCAAATTGCACAAGGATAGCATCAAACCTCCAGGGCGCCCCATAGTGTCGTCGATTGGCAGTGTGAGTGAACATATTTCAAAATATGTTGATCACTTCTTAAGGGACTCTGTGGTAACTCTGCCTAGTTATCTGAGGGACACGAAAGATTTCCTTTGCAGAATTGAAAATCTTGTTTGGAGCCCTGAGTATCTTTTTATCGTATTGGATGTGCACTCACTTTACACCATAATTGACCATCAACAAGGACTAGAAGCGTGTGAACACTTCCTCAAGAATAGGCCCTTACATTATCGTGACCACAGCCAGATGATCATAGATATGATCGAGTTCTGTCTCATAAATAACATCTTTGCTTTTAATGGCGCCCTCTATAGGCAGATCAATGGTACTGCAATGGGATCTTGCTTTGCTCCCAGTTTTGCTAATCTGTTTATGGGCTACTGGGAGCAAGAGATTTTCACCAGCGACACATTGAAAGGCGATCTCCAGAAAGTCGTCATGTGGCTACGCTACATAGACGATTTGTTCATCATCTGGAGGGGCCCGAGAAGTGACGCTGTTGATTTTGTCAAGAAACTCAACACCAATACGTATAACATCGTACTCACTGGTAACATCACGGCTGATAAAATTGAGTATCTTGATGTTTGCTTAGAAATCAAACAGGGCAGAGTGTGTACCTCTCTCTTCCGGAAAGCCACTGCAGGTAACAGCGTCCTGCATGCCCTCAGCAGCCACCCAGAGGCACTGAAATGGAGTATACCATTTGGCGAACTGCTGAGGGCTAAAAGAAACTGTAACAACACTGAGGCATATACGGAGGAGAGAGATCGCATCATAGAGAGATTTCTCAGTCGGGGATACCCCAACTGGGTTCTTAAAAAAGCTAAGGATAGGGCAGAAGTGGTCGATAGAAAACACACTCTTGAGGTGAAACCCTGTGTGATCGGGGAGGATGACTGGGAAAACACACGTGTTATTCTCACCTACAATTCTGAGGCACACAAAGTGAAACGCATCATCACAAAAAATTGGGATATCCTCAAGTCCGATAATGTTTTGGGCACTAGTATAACAGACAGACCCAATGTGACATACAGACGGAACAAAAACATTCGCGATCTAGTGGTTAGAAATGACATTACCCTGTATCCTACAACTATCACACATGGTCTCATAGGATTCTATCCTTGTGGCCACTGCAAGGCGTGCAAATACAGCTTGTTCAAAGCTGTGTTAGAATATGGGGGGATCTCCAAAAAAATCACACAGTTTTTAACATGCAGCACCAGTTTTGTAGTCTATGCCATTGAATGTACCTGTAAACTCTGGTACATTGGCAGTACGACCTGTACAGCCAAAAAACGGGTCCTTGAACACTTAAGGGCTGTCACAAACAACGACCCGAAATACCCTGTGGCGCGCCATTGCCAGGAGAGACATTTTTCCAATGTTGCAGAATTGAGTTATCTGATCCTTGAACACATCCCCAAGAATCCTAGGGGTGGAGACAGAGTATTGGCCCTTAGGCAACGTGAATCTAGATACATTATCGATTTTCAAACTAAAAGTCCCGGGGATTGAACCTCGATGAGGAACTTTCGGTTCACTTGAGAGAAGGGTCATAAATAATTCATCTGCTTTTTTATGAATGTTAGCATATTTCTGTTCTTCCTCTTTCAATGCTGTGAGGCAGATTATACTTAACTGTATGTTTTTAATTTCTATTTTATTCTTAGGTGTTGGACTGTAATGCTTATTTACAATTGTTTTAACTTTTATTTTTTGTTTATGTTTTTTTGCAGGAGAAAAGGAAGGAGCCCTCTCACAGGGTATTATCTTCACGGGCATCCTACCCTTTTCCTCTAGAGTCAGACGTCTCACCGTTCACATTGTCATGTATAATCACTTTGCACCAGCCAGTTACCGTTATATGCACGATCAACCACTTCCTTTTGCCTCTTTGCCTGATCACAGCTTGGATGAGCACTAGGTTTGTATTTAACAGGACATTCATTGTTCTACTAGCGGCAGCCCACTACAGTACACTATGTATATTAGCTTAGTGGGCATTTGATTCCTGCATTACGTTGCTTGGATCAGCCTGGTATATCTCACACCAGGAAAGTCCGTTTTCTTGGCTCTCCACTTTAGTTCACGCTCAGGCATGTAATTCAGAGGTAATGTACACTTTGCATTTTATTTACCACTTTACACTTCCTTTCGCAGTGGCACCATGTCATCAAATAGATGCTTCAATATTGTATTATACTTGTGCCACAATAGACATTTAATCTATTTTGATACCGATTTTAACATATCTTGTTAAGTGGCAACCTTTGAATTATTAATGAGCATCATGAGGCAGAATATCACATTGCCCGTTACTTCCAAGTCGCAAGGTATTTACTTCCAAGTCGCAACGTATTTATACTGACTAGCATTATATTATTTTACATGATGCTTCAATATTGTAAATACTGTTGCATAGCATACTGAGATTCAATCTAATTCGATATCGATCTCAACAATCATGTTAAGATGCATCCATTTAATTATCAACAACGTATGTTATAGAGCATTTTGTGGCAAAGCATCACATTGCCTGTTATTTCTAAGTTGCAATGCATTTATATACACTTTCGTTTGCCAGTCAAAGATGGCGGCCATGTAAACTGGTGGTAATTAAGCATATGTTGTCCTTTGTTGATTTTGTTGATGATCGTATGCCAAAAAACTTTATCAGTGACGGCTGGTTTTGTGCACTTTTCACACGTAATCAAGGCTTTGGCAGAAACGCGTTGTGTGGATTAAATCTTGGATACCTAGCTTGTGCTCTGTCTGTTTCTTCCTGAGAGTGTACTACACGGGATTTTTAATTGGATATATATATATATATATATATATATATATATAATATTCTTAAACTTTTTAGAAACACTCAGTCACTGGATGATGTCTGTCAGAATTGGGCAAACTTACGCTCCTGAATTCTCCCAATCTAAGTTAAAAAGAAGAAAGCAGTTAAATTACCCATGGAATCGGCTCCGCCAATTCTCTTCTTAATGTGCAGTATATTATCTTAGTTTCGCTTAGTCCTTCCCTCCCAAGATGGCGGCCGTCATCTAAATTCCTTCTATGTTGAGTGTTCTAGTGTTTAGTTGAGGTGTAGTGTTTTGACATCGCGTGCGCGCGCCCCGCGCCCTGCGCACTTCAACTGTCATTTTTCTCTGAGGAGGCAGTGTTTTCCTTCTGCACTCCTCTTTAAATAAATATTCGTATGTGAGGAAAGTGAATTTGTCAAGCTTTCCACCTGTTTCCTGTGTACGAGGTGAGAGGAGATTACGGATTCGAGTTTCCAGCTGGTGGGCTCCGATTCCCCTGTCAGAATTTCGAGGAAGTCACTCTTTGGCTCTGGGAGACCTCTTGGGTGACAGAAGACTTCTGGAGGTATTTCTTTTACACAATATTATTTCAGCACTCAGCCAGAGTACAGCGCTCTTCTCCCGCAAGCGCATTAATAACATGTCATTCGCCAAGGAAGTCAGAAGCAAGAGAACATATGCGCTAAATGAGTCAAAGACTATTTATATTGTATATAGTTGCATTTCAAGACAGAGACAGGAATAGACGGCATAAACCACTAAGGCAGCATTGTTAAAATATATAGAACAAAATCTTTTCAAGTCAAGACTTTTGAACTGCAAATTCTTGCTACTCTGCTGCGCATTAGAATTACTGCAAGAGGGTCTCTACTAGCAGCAACCAATCATTCATCTATCTTCGCATGTATGTAGGAATATATATATATATTATGCTTACCATCTTTCAATTCAGTTGCTTGCTGCATTTAAACTGTAAAGATGACGACCTTTGAAAACTGAATAACAACTTATACTAGCACATGCAGAGCAGATAGAGAGAGGCTAACCCACTGTAGAAAGACAGGTAATAAATAGTTACAAAGGCCCAATATATTTAGCGAGCTAGAGTAAGTAGGAAATAAAGGTTACTAATACGTTTATTTGTATTGTAGGTGCCTAGCCGACTTGCATAGACAGAAGTGGAAGGAGGCATAGCAGTGGAGTCTCTCTTGTTTATCCCCTACCCCTTTCCCCCTCTTCACTGGGGTGAATTATAATCATTCGCTGCAGTAGGGTTTGGGAGCTGGGGCAAAGTTCTTCTGTTCCTGTGGAAGTTCACGAATTTCAGGTGTGTGGTACTAGCATTCCGACAATGTCATCAGTGATGTCATTTGAGATGTCATCTGTGATGTCATCAGTGATGTCACTGACCATGTCATCAGTGATGTAATATGTGACGTCATCAGCAGTGCATTGTGGGGGCACGAGCTATAGTTAGCTCAGCTAACTATAACAGCTGAATTTCTCTGGTTTGTATGAGTGAAATGTCTGCCTAACTATAATGTCCCTTTAATCTGTGTTTTTTCAGTGAATTTCTAAGGTTTTTTAAAAACGAATTCCTTAATATAACGTCCATCAAACCTCTGGTTTCTTCAGTGAATTTCAAAGTTTTTTTAAAATTCTAATTCCTAACTATAAGATCCCTGAAACCTCCATTTTTTTCAGTGAATTTCTAAGGTTTTTTAAAGAATTGTATTTATTCAAAGATGTTTGTAACTATTTTTTTCTTTTTTTGCATGATTTTCTATTTATTTTTTAAAACTTTTAAAATAATTATTATCATTTTTTAAAAGATATATAACTTAGTTGATCAAAGATTTATAGTGTTATTTATTTGAATAATTACAGTTTTTATGAAATATTAATATTGTTCAATTGTTCCTAATTTTGTACATTGTGATATTATATGACAGACTTATGAATAGAAAAAGAAAATTTTTATATAATATTTTAGGGTAATTATTTTTTACAGTTTTTTGCTAAATTAAATTTTGTATGATTTCTTTTAATAGTGTAAAAGATGTTTTGTTCTCTCATTATGATAAATATCTTCTTTATATATATATATATTTTTTATGGTTTACAAAAAGGGTCGTGCACTGATCGCGTACGTACGCCCTGGGTGCGCGGATCCGTTATACGAATATCAGACTAAAACACATATTTAGCATGAATTCATATATTTTTTTCACAAAGAGGTTTATTACAGAGTGCAAAAAAATAATAATATAGAAGTTATAAGTTTGTTTTGAAATGTTTTTAACAGATTTTTGAGGATGCAACGGTATCGCGCACCGGTTGCGGATCTACGCGTTCGGCACTCGAATCCGTTACACGAATGTAAGTATAAAATACGTACTTACACTAAAATAATATATTTTTTAAACAAAGAGATTTATTATTGAATCCCCAAAATGTGTTTTACTGTAGTTGTAAAATATTTTTAAGATCTTTAAAACACATTTTTGTGTACGCAGCACTATCACCCACCGGTCGCGTAGAAATCGCGAACCCTGCCGGCACATATTTCTGGGATTGGTTAGGGTGTCGCGACTCTGGCATAATTTTAAAAACTATAAATATCAATGTTGCAAGTTTAAATATCTGTTTTGCTTAAAGACTTTCCACTAAAATAGTTTCAAACACAATTTGCTAATAACAATGTATACATTTAAATTAAATTTACTACACTTTACGGATGCGCAACATATACGCGATGGGTGCGTGACCCCTGCGCGACTCCACGTGACATGGAAAGAAAGCTTTTGATTGGTTAAAAAGGGTTTCATACTGTTAGAAGGAGGATCCAACACCTCCTGCTTTCTTCTTGTTTGGAGTGTGTCTGCCTGTCAGGACATCTTTTTTGTAGGCTCTTACAACTTAATATTTTTGGGGTATTTTGACTTTACGAATCTTTGAAATGGCATCTTCTCATCGAGAAGAAGAACAGCTGGAGGATCCAGAAGAAGTTGAGGAGCACATTAAGAAGAGGAAGGAAAGTATAGTTTGGGCATTTTTCACCATTCCAGAAGGTGAGAAGAAAGTTAATGCACGTAAAGGTACGTGCTCTCTCTGCCACAAAGTTCTGTCTAGGGGGCTGGACAAAAAATATTCTCGTGGAACGTTATTCATGAAGAAGCACCTGGAAAACGATCCACCCTACTCAACTGGCAAGATAAGTCATGGCTCGGGAAAGGAGGGAGCAAGCTGCCCAGGCTGACCCTAATCAGCCATCAACGTCGGCTGCAGCACTTCTCACCACATCTCAGCCCAAATTTACCCTGAACGAGCAGATGCTAGCATAAACTGCAGAAAATGCCAAACTATTCTCTGTGTTGGAGAGCAATCCATCGATGCACTAATTAATCTTCTGAAAACACAAAAGTGTTAATTTTTGGGGGGATTTCACAGTCTTGTATTTCTTTGTTGTTTAGAAACATTGATGTTGGAGTCTGCAAGTTTTTTTTCTTCTAAAAAGTCAAAAATACCAAACAAAATAAAAAATTGTTAGAAAATACAAAAAAAGTTAAATAGTTAAAAAAAGTTCTTACACAACCACCTATACTGGTTAAAATTAGAAAAATTGTATGTAGTGAAAATGATTGGTTGCATAAATGTGTGTGTGATGAATATAAAAATTGTGCATAAGTAGTGTCTCAGTGAATGGATGAGCACATGCATAATACGTGAGTGGATGAATGAGTGAAAGAGTAGTACTTGGGTGATTTGATATGTGCATGAGTAGTGGCTGAGTGAATGGATGAGCGTATGCATAATGCCTGAGTGAATGGATGAGTGCATTGGTAGTGCCTGGGTGATTGCATGAGTACAGTGGTACTGCCTGGGTGATTGGATGAGTGCATGGGTAGTGCCTGAGTGAAAAGATGAGTGCAAGAGTAGTGCCTGAGTGATTGCATGAGTGCAGATGTACTTTCTTGGTGATTGGATGAGTACATGGATAGTGCTTGGCTGAAAGGATAGGGTACTGCCTGGGTCATTTGATGAGTGCATGGGTAGTACCTGAGAGAATAGATGAGTGCATGGATAGTGCCTGAGTGAATGGCAGAGTGCAAGAGTAGTGCCTGAATGATTGCATGAGAGCATGGGCAGTGCCTGGGTGATTGCATGAGTGCAGGGGTAGTGCCTGGGTGATTGGAGGAGTGCATGAGTAGTGCCTGAGTGGAAGGATGAGTGCAACGGTAATGCCTGGGTTATTTGACAAGTGCATGGGTAGTGCCTGAGAGAATGGATGAGTGCATGGGTAGTGCCTGAGTGAATGGTTGAGTGTAAGAGTAGTGCCTAAGTGATTGCATGAGTGCATGGGTACTGCCTGGGTGATTGCATGAGTGCAGGGGTAGTACCTGGGTGATTTGATGAGTGCATAGGTAGTGCCTGGGTGATTGCATGACTGCATGGGTAATGCCTGAGTGATTGAATGTGTGTATGGGTAGTGCCTTCTTGATTGCATGAGTGCATGGGTAGTGCTTGAGTGAATGGATGAGTGCATGGGTAGTGCCTGAGTGAATGGTTGAGTGTAAGAGTAGTGCCTGAGTGATTGCATGAGTGCATGGATAGTGCCTGAGTGATTGCATGAGTACAGGGGTACTGCTTGGGTGATTGGATGAGTGCATGGGTAGTGCCTGAGTGACTTCATGAGTGCAAGGGCAATGCCTGGGTGCTTATATCAGTGCATGGGTAGTGTCTGAGGAAAAGGATGACTGCAAGAGTAATGCCTGGGTCATTGGATGAGTGCATGGGTAGTGCCTAAGAGAATGGATGAGTGCATGGGTAGTGCCTGAGTGAATAGTTGAGTGCAAGAGTAGTGCCTGAGGGATTGCATGAGTGCATGGGTAGTGCCTGGGAGATTGCATTAGTGCAGGGGTAGTGCCTGGGTGATTGGAAAAGTGCATAGGTAGTGCCTGGGTGATTGCATGACTGCATGGGTAATGCCTGAATGATTTGATCTGTGTATGGGTAGTGCCTCCTTGACTGCATGAGTGCATGGGTAGTGCCTGAGTGAATGGTTGAGTGCAATAGTAGTGCCTTAGTCATTTCATGAGTGTATGGATAGTGCCCGAGTGATTGTATGAGTACAGGGGTACTGCCTGGGTGATTTGATGAGTGCATGGGTAGTGCCTGAGTGACTTCATGAGTGTGGGGGTAATGCATTGGTGCTTAGATCAGTGCATGGGTAGTGCCTGAGTAAATGGATGACTGCAACAGTAACGTCTGGGTCATTGGATGAGTGCATGGGTACTGCCGGAGAGAATGGATAAGTGCATGGGTAGTGCCTGAGTGAATGGCTGAGTGCAGGGGTAGTGCCTGGGTGATTGGATGAGTGCATGTGTAGTGCCTGAGTGAAAGGATGAGTGCAAGGTTAATGCGTGGGTCATTGGATAAGTCCATGGGTAGTGCCTCAGAGAATGGATGAGTGCAGGGGTAGTGTCTGGGTGATTGGATGAGTGCAAGGGTAATGCCTGAATAATTTGATGAGTGCATGGGTAGTGCCTGAGAGAATAGAGGAGTGCATGGGTAGTTGTGGTTTAAAAGTAAGGTTCAAGGGTTCTCTTCCTGGACGTAATTTCCTTAAATCCTCTATTTGGGGGAGGCTATTCTCGAGGTATTGAACCTTTTGTATCTCAATTTGTAAGCAGTTAGGGGTATGTGAGTACCTCCTCCTCCATTTCACAATGTTCTTTCATTAACAAATATAGTTCGCAGGTCCAGGCGATGATTTCAAATATATTCATTTATTTTTTATATATTTTTATAGATGCAGTATTCATTGCAAAGTGAGGTACAGTAAAAGATATTCAACAGCCGACACGTGTTTCGCCCTATAATGTCAGTCAGACCAGGGCTTTTTCAAGGCTTAAATAAGATCGAACAAAACATCTGTAATACTTTTTACAGAAGAAAAGGCATACTCACCACCAGGTGCTATGTGAGGTGGGTAAGTCATGATAGTGATTTGTGTGCCATGCAATAACATTTGCATGTCCTAGCAGTGATGTTACTAAAGGACAGGGATTAAGGAGGTGTGAAAAATTAAAAGAAAAAGTGGAATTAAGAAGTAACGCAAGCGCTTACAGACGTAAGATACTGAAATTTGCAAATGGTGCTGGCATTATGCGGCAAGCATTCGAGGCGTAATACAGCTAATAATAGTGACATGTGGGTCACTAATTATTACTGATAAGAGAGTCACCCCTAGTTGTGATACTAATAGTAAGGAAAGGTGAGTTGGTGCCATTAACCCAGTTCATAAGGCAAGAATATTTACATAAGTATTATGTACCTAATATAGAAATAACATCAAGTTATTCAAATGCTGCTCATGGTAAATCAATCTTGTGGCACAAAAATCGTTCGGCATTTACAATCTATAACATAAGGGGCCTGATTCACAGAACTAACTTACGTCAAAAACGTAAACGTAAACGTAAACATAAACGTAAAGTTAGTACTTTTTAGGTATTCACAGAATACACTTACTCATTTTGGTATTCACAGAATGAACTTACTCATTTCGGTATTCACAGAAGTTAGTAGTCCTAACTTTAGGACTACTAACTTCTGTGAATACCGAAATGAGTAAGTTCATTCTGTGAATACCAAAATGAGTAAGTGTATTCTGTGAATACCTAAAAGTACTAACTTTACGTTTACGTTTACGTTTACGTTTTTGACGTAAGTTAGTTCTGTGAATCAGGCCCAAGAAGTGCAATTCCATTTAATTCCATTAATTACAACATGCATGTATAAACAGTAACTTAAAAAAGGTGTTTGCTTAAGATTACTGTTCTCCATACGACTAGCGTCCTACAGTTTATTATTTCATTACCCCTAAGTAATGCTGAATAGTACTGCTCTTTAATGCATAAGCGATAGGGTCAAAGATTTAAATAGGACTATACATAATAATATCATTGTGTAGAGATAGTACTATGAAATGCATAGAAGCATGGTGGGATGTTTAGGTGAGTAGCATGTGGACATATGTTGTACCCCAAGTCTCAAAATTGAGGGTATTTTTGCTTTTCAAAATGGCTCGTGGTATTCATTTCAGGAGAAAGTGGCAAACTCTATGTTTAGGTGCTCAGCTAATTTTAATGTGAACGAGGGCACGCGATCTATTAAAAGGTCGAACTGGAGGGTCTGTTAAAACAAGTGTCACTTAAGTTATCAAGCACTCTGCTAGCACTCAATCTACTATGAGCATTTGTTATTAGTTCGGGCTTTCGGGTCCGTGACATGCTAATGATTCAATGTCAAGACGATTTGGGCAAAGGTTGAGACATAAAGCCTGTTTCACTTGGGTCCGTGATAGGCTAGCAATTTCAAAATGATTTGAACAAAAAATCAATAAATAAAGCATTATTGTCAGGCGCTCTACTAGTTCTCAATCTACATTAAGCGTGTGTCCGTTACACACTAATATTTTAATGTCAATGTGATTAGGGCAACGGTCAAGAGAAGAGCCTTACTTTACTGCGATCTGTAAGGCATCGTCCTTTCCAGTTCGGTCAGCGAGTGGTGTATGTGCGTTGTGTCATCAACAGTTTCCATTTTCTTTTTTTTTACGCCTTTAAGTTTCTCTTCAATTGTTTTCTTTTTTTGAACCTCAGTTGAATGTTTGACATATTTCCGTTTTGGACACACTACACGTTTCTCATATATTGGCTATTGACCTAAATGAGGAGCATAAACTTTTCTTAAACAATTGTACTCTCTTACACACTTTGCATCAGCACTAACCTTTTTCTCATCCAAATCCATCAAATACAAACCAGACAATGTCTTTACTCAAGACAAAGCAACTTATGCCATTCCCTCTTTGAAAACTGTACTTCCAATATTTACAAAAGCTCTGACTATACTCAAATCTTGAGATTTATGAATAGTTACTGCATATGCTAGAGACAGAGGAAACTGTTGTCTACGAACATATAAGTCTTTTACAAGCAAAAAACGTACAGCACAACACCCAATCTGTCTTACCTCATTTATCTGATCAAATTTTATAATCAAAAATTCTATTCCATCTCTATTTTGAAAATTTACAAAATCAACAACTTTTCCCATTGCCCCATTAACTTATCCTTCTTCAACATTCAAATTACGACACAAAATTACTCAACAGTTTTTACATACATGTAAACTCTTTTCTAATCCTGCAGTGTTAGATACAGACTTTTCCAAAGAATCCAATTTATCCTGTAGTTTCTCGGTAAGAACAATTGTTACTCCCTGGTGTTCAATTTTGTCAATAGCTTTATTTTTAACAATTTTTTATTTTTCCAGTTTCAGAAGTTGCTGATTAAATGAAGAACACTCTTGCAGTGTAGGCATTACAGAAACTATAGACTTGTTTTCGGCAAGCATATTGTACATTACTTCAGCTGCTGGTTCTCCAGTTGTAAACAAGTTCCTTAGTAGTCGACTTTCTAAAGCTTGTTTTCCCTGATCTGTCAAGACACCAATTCTTATTTCTTTAAGAATATTTACATAATCTTCATCACTTGCTTGCCGCATATTCTTAACAAGTTCTTTGAATTCAAAGTGTAACCAAATATTTACATTTCCAAAGCCTTCCAAAGATTTTCTTGTGTCATCATTGAAAAGAGTTTTAAAAACAGGTTGTCTCTTTACAGGAGTAAGCCGTAGTAAGTCTCCAAATCCAATTAAATGTTTTCCTCCAAACAGAACATTGTAATTTGTTTTTAAAACCTGTTGCATTCTCAAGTGTACAAAGGCAAGCATTAAGTTTGAGACCATGCTCGCCTCATCAATGATGAAAAGTTTCATTTTCTTTAGTACTTTTGAGATTTCATAACAAGCTTCTCCAGAGAGCTTCTGTTATTCCAATTTATTATCATGTTCAACAGGTAGTATAAGTCATCGATGTAAAGTAATATCTTTAATGTTGTGTGCTGCTAATCCAGTTGGAGCTGTTACAACACAAGATAAATGTGATCCTGTAGTCTTGTGTAGATAACTGGTCAAAACTTTAATTAAGAAACTTTTTCCTGTTCCAGCTTGACCACTGATGTACAATAGAATAGGTTTAAATGATGAACATTGACATTCTTTTTTTTTCGTGCAGCAAACCATGTTGTACCTGTTGTTTGGCTTGTGGATATTTTTCTTTTTGTTCAATGTTTAGTTGTTCTTCTAACTTTTCCAACTGAATAATATCCTGTTGTGCTTGTTGCATTGCAGTTTATACTTCATTCATGGCTATTGCTGCTTCATTTTGAATAACTGGTTGTCCCAGTGGATCTTGACTCAGTGGACCAGAACTTTGACTGCCTTATGAACTTTCTCTAGCTATTTCAGCTGCAATAGTAGTTTCTTGTTCAAACTCATCATTTAACATTTGTAGATAAGTTGGGAAAATTGTGCACTGAATGCTATCGTTAGTTGCAATAAAAGAAAATTCATAGCAGACAAAATCTCCAAGTAATTCTATTTCACTTCGCCAAGGCTTGAACAGTTGCAGAAATGCTAAATAGAAAAATTCTCTCTTATCTGGACTTTTACAACTGAGTTTTCTGTGGTTACTAAGTTTTCCTTTAGCGTGTTTTACTAAACATCCGTCACATCCAATTACTGCATATTTATCTTCTTTTATATTTTCTGTAACTTTTCTTTTAAAGCTATAATGTTGAAGTATTTCATACAGACATAGGTTTTCAAGATGTGGACTCCTTTTGGGATAGTATGTATCCAACATATTAGTTTTAACAATATCTGTACTTTCTGGTTTATTCTGTGCTAAGTATTCGATTTGTTATAAAGATTTCAATATTCTATTTCATGTGGAGGCAAGACCTAGACTTACCCAAATGATTCCTCTTGACTTTTAATATAAACTGGCAGAGCTCAAGCGATCCGAATATTCATAGGATCCAATCTCTCGATGAGAAAGCCTTTTCAAGCAAAATCTGTACAATTTCTTGCTAAGACTCTTCTCTGCTGAAATTTATTACCACATTTCTTTCATCTCTGTCTTTTCAGATTTGGTTATATATGATGTAACATAGCAAGCAACAGCAATTGAATTATCTGCAACATATTGAATATCCATGTTTGCATTCCACATTTTCAAAATAACTGGATTGTAGTCATTAATGTACTTTGAAGCTTCTGTTCTTTTTAAGTTGTATGTATTCTTGGGTGATTTCTGAGTTATTGTATGCCTTACTGCTGACAAAAAACTATTTACTCCTCCTTTAGAAGTTATAGGACGTGGGAATCCAAAATGACATTTTGTATAAAATTTCCCTTTACACTTA
This sequence comes from Calotriton arnoldi, assembly GCA_963921515.1. NCBI lineage: Eukaryota > Metazoa > Chordata > Amphibia > Caudata > Salamandridae > Calotriton > Calotriton arnoldi. The sequence goes on along the minus strand of CAWUFW010017335.1, from coordinate 184,399 downwards.
TATTTTCATGGGCAGTATTTCCCAAATCGATGACTTTGAAATCCTAAAATTTGTTGTCTCAAGCTCTTTTCTCCTCCATCTCTTGGAATGGCACATGTAACATACTGTTTGATGAAAGACAAAACAGTTTGATCAGTATCAGTTCCAAATTTTGGTGCATTCTTTATCCATAATAAAATACATTTTCATCTCTTTGTTGAACTTTGTCCATGAATTCTTTTGCAGAAACATGTTGAAGATGAACTCCTGTTTTTAATATGTGGTTCACTGCATATGAAAGTGTAGACAAATCACTTTCAAACAGAAGAATAAATATATATGGAATGCACTGTCGAAATCTTGGATCTTCAGAGTACAATCTTGTTGAGCAGTATTCTGAAGCTGGAATCCGTACAGATTGCTCATCAAATCGTCCACCTTCTCCAGTGGGGAATACCTGTGGAAAACAACGAGCTTCTAAACTTTTTTCCCATACACTCATGGGAGTTCCCTTTGCTTCCTTCATTTGAAATAATTCAATACTGTTCCCTGTCATTTCTTTTGAATGTAGAGGATGTATAGTATAATGTTCATAAATCTCTTAATTTCTGGACTTGTCCACTTTTTCTATTTGGCCACTTGACATTAGTGATTAATCTTCTAAGCAAATTACTTCTTCATCAAGATTTACATTCTTATAAAAAATATTATTCTGTACCAGGTATAATGTAGCCTTGTGAAGTTTAGTAACATCTACAAACTCTTGTCAGATTTTTTGACTCTTTGTTGGTACACCATTTACTAGAATAACTACTGGCTTGTTTTCCTCCCTGTCTACACCAACAGTTTCAATGCTTTTCTTAAAATTTAAAGGTAAGTACACAACTCTTCCTTTCAGACCTCTTTGTAAATCTGTTGGTGGCAGCTTACCTGTTTTAGGCTCCATACGAACTATAGCCTGAAATGGGTGTACAGATTGAATAAGAATAGACTTGTATGCATTCAAATCTGCCAGTTCCTGAGGAATAGCTACCAACTCTAAGTTGTTATGTACTGCTCTAGCTGGCATTTTGTTCTCTTCTAATTTGTTGTAACAGTATTTACAAATAACTTGATCAGTAGCCAACTCAAATTGACCTTCTACCAACAAATAAGCACCAAATTGCGGCCACCTATCATTGTTTTCCTTTTCACTTTTTAAATATAAATCATCATTCCTACTTTGACATCTATAGTGAGTACGTCGACAACAAATACAAACATAGTTTGGTTTTTCAGACGAAACAGTCTTAAACTTTTTAATTTCTTCTGCAAACTCATCAATACTAATCTCTTTCCCGTGTTCTTCAACACCTACACTTATCAAACTCTCACTTTCTCTACACTCCTCTAGTGAACCAAAAAACGAAACTGTATATCATCACAAACTTTTTGTACATCTGATACTAAACAGTGCAAAAGAGCTATGTTCATTTCACTTACACATAATGCAGGAGTTTTTACATAGTAGAGTCTCCTTATTAACTTTGCATTTCAGAGTGGTGTCATTTCAGAGTGGTGTGCCGCTAACATTCTTAAATGATGAAAAGTACTTTGGCACACTTTTCTTGAAAGACAAGCCAGAGAATGACCCTCCAAGTTAGTATATCTTCTTATTTTACATGGATCTAGTCCTTGTAATATCTTAATCTTCTGTTTAATACTTTTCTTTGCATATCCTCGTAAAAAGTTCATAATATGTCAATAGATTCCTATTGAATACTGCACATATTGCTACAATCCCACTTATATACAGGAGCTCGTGTACGCCTCCCTTGAACTTCTTCAGCTATTACTTCTTTCATATTCCTAACAACAATTTTTTCTTTTGGAATGGAACAACCATCTTTCATCTCATAGCATCAACCACTAGTATCAACTGCATGTACTAATGTGTTCTCTTGAAAATAGCTTTCTTCATTAAAGAAAGGCTCAGTACTAGAAGTGTGCTTCCATTCACCAGTAAAAGTTTTACAAAAGTTACTTCTATTAACAAGTCTTTTTCATTTGCTTTTCTCTTTCATAAACACCATTGTTTTATCCAATGTTCTCATTCTCTTCAATATTAATATAAATAATTTTTGTTTCAATTTAAAAGCAGTATCTACTACACTTTCAATGTGTTGCTTCTTCTTAAACGCTGCTGATCTTCTTTTATACTTTTTCCAATCGTCCAGCTTGTTGTAAAACTTTTCTTTTTCCTTTCATTATTATTGACTTTCTTTAATCTCTCTACAACTGTTTTAAGAAACTGTTTAGTGTTCTTACCAGAGTGATTTTATCCTGAGTACATTTTGCTCTTTTCTAATGCACTCTTTTTACTTTTCTTTAAGTAGTACTGTTTTCTTTGTTCTCTTTCTCTTCTCTTTTAATGTTTTCTTGCCATCTTTAATTTGTGATCCAAATAAAATACATTTCTAAAAAACAAAGAACAGTTTCAATAGTTTGTTACATCAATTAAGAATTTTAAATTAATTAAATGTCAATATTCATAATAATCACTCAGCAATTACTTACAATTACATTGCTATTCTCTTCATAAAAAAATAAAAAAAGAAAAGTGCAGAAACAGGCAAGAGAACTGCAGAAAGAGGAAGAAAGGTGCTGAAAGAGAAAGAAAGGTGCAGAGAGAGCCAAGAGAAATGCACAAAGAAGGAACACAGCTACAGAAAACTGTGAGAAGTGAAGAAAGAGGCAACAAAGGTGCAGAAAGAGGTAATAGGCATGCACACAGAAGCAACAGGGGTGCACAAACATGCAAGAGAAATGCAGAAAGAGGCAAGAGAGATGCAGAAAGAGGCAAAAGAGGTGCAAAAGAGACAAGACGGGTGCAGAAAATGGCAAGAGAGGTGCAAAAAGCAACAAGAGGAGTGCACAAAGAAGCAACAGAGGTGCAAAAAAGGCAAAAGATGTGAAAAAGGAACAAGAGTGTACAGAAAGAAGCAAGAGAGGTACAGAAAGGGCGAGCGAGGTAGAGAAAGAGGTAATGGAGGTGCACAAAAAGCAAGAGAAGTGCAGAAAGAAGCAAGTGAGCTCCAGAAACAAGCAAGTGAGGTGTAGAAAGAACTAAAAGAGGTGCAGAAACAGTCACAGTATGTAGAGAAAGAAGCACGAGAAGTACAGAAAGAAGCAAGAAAAATACAGAAAAAGGCAAGAGAAGTGCAGAAAGAGGCAAGAGAAGTGTAGAATGAGGCAAGACAACAGCAGAAAGAGGCAAGAGATGTAGAGAAACAGGGAAGAGGGATACAGGAAGAAGCAAGAGGGGTACACAAAGAACCAAGACAAGTGCAGAAAGAAGCAAAAGAAGTACAGAAAGAACAAACAGAGGTGCAAAAACAACAAGAAAAGTACAGAAACAAGCAAGAAAATTGAACAAAGAGGCAAAGAGGTACAGATACAGGGAAGAAGAGTGCAGAAAGACATAAGTGAGCTGCAGAAAGAAGAAACTGATGTGCAAAAAGAACTAACAGGTGCAGAAAGAGGCAAGAGAGGTACAGAAAGAAGCAAGAGAAGTGTCGAAAGAGACCAGAAAAGTCAGAAAGAGGCAAAAGAAGTGCAGAAAGTAGCAAGAGAGGTGCAGAAAGAGGCACAAGGGGTGCAGAAACAGCCAATAGAGGTACACAAACAGGCAACAGAGGAGCAGAAACAGGCAAGAAGAGTGCAGACAGAGGCAAGAGGAGTACAGAAAGAAGTAACAGAGGTGCAGAAAAAGGCAAGAGAGGTTCAGAAAAAAACAAGACACATACAAAAAGAAGCAAGAGAGGTGCAGAAATTGGCAAGAGAGGTACAGAAAGAGGTGAGGGAGGTGCAGAAAGAGGCAACAGAGGTGCAGAAAGAGGGAAGAAGGATGGAAAAAGAGGCAAGAAGAATGCAGAAAGAAGCAACAGAGGTGGAAAAAAGGCAAGAGAGGTGTAAAAACGGGCAAGAGACGTGCAGAAAGAAGCAAGAGACATACAGAAATTGGCAAGAGAGTGTACACAAAGAGGTAAGGGAGGTGCAGAAAGAGGCAAAAGACATGTACAAAGAAGCAAGAGAACTACAGAAAGAATCGAGTGAACTGCAGAAACAAGCAAATGAGGTGCAGAAAGAACCAAAAGAGGCAAAAGATGTACAAAAAGAAGCAAGAGAAGTGAAGAAAGAGGCCACAAAAAGGGAATAAAGTGGTAAGAGAAGTGCAGAAAGTAGCAAAAGAGGTGCACAAAGAGGCAAAAGGGATGCACAAAGAGGCAAGAGAGGTGCACAAACAGGCAACAGAGGTGCAGAAAGAAGGAACAAGGGTGCAGAAAGAGGCAAGAGGAGTGCAAAAAGAAGCAACAGAGGTTCAGAAAAAGGCAGCAGAGGTGCAGATAGAGGCAAAGTGCTACAGAAAAAGGTAAGAGAGGTGCAGAAAGGAACAAGAGACATGCAGAAAGAAGCAAGAGAGGTGCAGAAATTGACAAGAGAGGTGCTATAAGAGGTAAGGGAGGATGCAGAAAGAGACAAGAGAGGTGCAGAAAGAAGCAAGAGGAGTGCAGAAAGAGGCAAGACAGGTGCACAAACAGGCAACAGAGGTGGAGAAAGAGGAAAGAACGGTGCAGAAAGAGGCAAGAAGAGTGCAGAAAGAAGCAACAGAAAAGCACAAAGAGCCAACAGAACTGCACAAAAAAGCAACTGAGGTATACAAAGAGGCAAGAGAAATACAGAAAAAACCAAGAGAACTCCTGAAATTTAAAGCACTAATCCTTCCCATGTCACTGTTGTAAGTCTCACCATATTCCTGAAAGCATGTATGCATATGTCTATCCCTTTTGCTAGTGGCATCACACATAAAAGAAAAATACAAATAGTTGTATACCTGTGTCTCATCGATGTATACCCCATTTTACATACACCATCCCATCCACATGACTATAACGAGTCTAAACAGGTGACCTTTTACCTAATAGCTTGCTTCTGTCTCTTCAACACCAGGCTCTCAATCTTCCATCTGAATCCCTGTACCTGACGTACATAAACATGTTCCCAGGCATGGCAGATTTATTCTGTATAAGGGTCACCACTTTTTTCATCCTTGGCCAACAGCCAGTTATGCATGATCACACTTGTTTAGAAAAGCATTGGTGATTGTTTTCAAAACATTAATGATTGTTTTCAAAACGTCCATGGTTGTTTTAAAAACATATTGATTCTAGAAAAAACCCTGGTGTGACCACTTTAGTATAAAAGACCCTCACTCCGCCCTACAAATTAGAGTAGAATTCCTTCCAAGCTGAGACGGGGTCCTGCATGCCGAATCTCCGGCAAGCAGCGGTCTGACATCCCTTGCGGGTTGTCATCCTAGACACAGAGACGGGGTCCTTCATTTTAAACCATCAGGTGAGGGGCGGTTCTTCCTGGGGGGCTTCTTGGCTACAGATGCACATATCTATACGCATATACACCTACACATCCAGGTTAGGATAGGTACATTTTAGCAAATTACTTAGGGTGCGCATTTTAGGAATATGCAAGTTCTACTGTTTTTATATGAACTGTTTCTGTTCATCTTATTAGCACTATGGTAGAAATGTATCTACTATTCACTATATTGGTACTAGCAATCTCTTTTGTATGCTTCTGTCTCCTGATTGTCGCAGCACATAGGTTTTCCACAAGGCTGTCGCTGGACCAATAAATTCTTATTGAAACGCCCTAATCACCATCCTGTGCATTTTCTGAGAGAAAGCAAGCATGAGTGTCTGAGCGAAACGTACTGTACTGTTTTCCATGATCCCTGAGGAATCAGGGTTCTCATGTTCAGTTGTTGCCATAGACTATCTACACCATTGTAGAATACAGGGAGGTGGTAGTGGCACTGTAGATCTAGCTAGTCTAACGGCTGACATATCCTGGGGGGGTGTCCAGAAGCGGTTGGGACACCAAGCCCTCAGTTTAGGTCATCCAAAGCGCGCAGGTCCTGGGGGACTCCTAGGAACTACACGACATGGCGCCGCCAAAGTTGATTTGGTTCTTATATTAACGTAAAAATCTGAGTAGTTCAGTCGTGCTTTCTCAGAAAGCCCTACTCACACCTTTTCAGAGACGTCTGGAGTGGGAAGGGAAATCCACCTCAGCTGAGCAGATATACTCTGTGTATTGGCTGAAGGTTTAGCAAGCTTGTAAGGATAAAAAGTTCTCACATTGTGCAAAACCCTACCTTTTAACCTCTCTTCTCTTTTAAAAATGACTGAGCCCGCGAGTAGCTCGGGGACAGACGAAGTTGCAAATGCTCTTAACATTACAGAAAACTGCAGACATGCAGTGACTATGAAATTGTTAGAACACGGCGTACTGGCAACAGGTGGCTGTGTTACCTTCGTGATTGAGGCACACGAGGTGTTCGGATCAGAGGTATTCTATTCCTGGGTTCAGTTCCCACATGCAGATTGGGTGACTACATTTATCCACACGTTGAACCAGCAGATGAATACATTCCATACGAAAACATTGAAGTCCCGTTAACTTACCAGCAGCATAAAAGCTGGTTTAAAGGCGCCCTCCCACACACAACATCTGTCGTGAGACTCGGTCCGCTCAGCATAGAAGGAGCGACCTGGCCGATCTTAGTGACATACACTCCATATCCCGAGATAGATAGACTACCAGTGGATGAAGTACGTAAAATATACAAAGACATAGGGGCCGATTCCGATCTCGGTCGGAGGCGCACCCAATACTATTCGGTCGGGAAAAAAGCCATGCGAAAGCCAGTTTCCCGACCGATCCGTACAGCACACCGAACGAGCAAGTACGATGCGCACAACAGCAAAGAATCCGGCCGAGCCGTACTCACCCAAACCAGGTCCTGTTCTCCGACCGAGGCGAATCCGGAAACGCCGAATCGAGTCGCACGGAAGGGAAAATGCAGCCCCGTCCGGCCGGACAAGTACGATGCGCTTTCCGTACGCGCCGAACCCGTCGCTACGCACGGCACGTCAAAGCATCCGGGAGAGGCGCACATAAGCTCCGAATCGCGCCACAACACGATCCACGGCTACGAGACGAACACAGCACAGACGAGGACGACGCGAAGCGGCGAGGACGAAGCGAAGCGACGAGGACGACGCGAAGCAACGAGAAGGACGAACGACACGAACCAACCATGAATCCCTTCGTCCCGATCATACCAATATTCTACATCTACTACCGGAACAGGCACGGACGCGTACGGCGCAGAAGGTAAGTCAGACACCAACCACAAAACACATACAACACGTACACGACACATCACACACATACACTGGGAATCTGAATATACTTACACCAGCAGCACCATAGGGGCGGGATGCCCATCACCAATGCCACATATGCACACAGGGGCCTGAATGCGCGCCACCACCCCAACCCAGGGGGGCTGGATGCCAACCACCACAACCACCCTTAGCCAGGGGGTGCCAGATGCCCACCACCACTACCACCCTTAGCCAGGGGGGCTGGATGCCTACCACTACTACCACCCTCACCCAGGGCGGGCTGGATGCCTACCACCACCCTTAGCCAGGGGGCTGGATGCCTACCACTACAACCACCCTTAGCCAGGGGGTGCCAGATGCCCACCACTACTACCACCCTCACCCAGGGGGCAGGATGCCCACCACTACTACCACCCTTAGCCAGGGGGCAGGATGCCTACCTCTACTACCACCCTTAGCCAGGGGGCAGGATGCCTACCTCTACTACCACCCTCACCCAGGGGGGCAGGATGCCCACCACTACTACCACCCTCACCCAGGGGGGCAGGATGCCCACCACTACTACCACCCTTAGCCAGGGGGCAGGATGCCCACCACTACTACCACCCTCACCCAGGGGGCAGGATGCCCACCACTACTACCACCCTCACCCAGGGGGCAGGATGCCTACCACTACTACCACCCTTAGCCAGGGGGGCAGGATGCCTACCACTACTACCACCCTTAGCCAGGGGGCAGGATGCCTACCACTACTACCACCCTTAGCCAGGGGGCAGGATGCCTACCTCTACTACCACCCTCACCCAGGGGGCAGGATGCCCACCACTACTACCACCCTCACCCAGGGGGGCAGGATGCCTACCACTACTACCACCCTTAGCCAGGGGGCTGGATGCCTACCACTACTACCACCCTCACCCAGGGGGGCAGGATGCCCACCACTACTACCACCCTCACCCAGGGGGCAGGATGCCTACCACTACTACCACCCTTAGCCAGGGGGGCTGGATGCCTACCACTACAACCACCCTTAGCCAGGGGGTGCCAGATGCCCACCACTACTACCACCCTCACCCAGGGGGCAGGATGCCCACCACTACTACCACCCTTAGCCAGGGGGCAGGATGCCTACCTCTACTACCACCCTTAGCCAGGGGGCAGGATGCCTACCTCTACTACCACCCTCACCCAGGGGGGCAGGATGCCCACCACTACTACCACCCTCACCCAGGGGGGCAGGATGCCCACCACTACTACCACCCTTAGCCAGGGGGCAGGATGCCCACCACTACTACCACCCTCACCCAGGGGGCAGGATGCCCACCACTACTACCACCCTCACCCAGGGGGCAGGATGCCTACCACTACTACCACCCTTAGCCAGGGGGGCAGGATGCCTACCACTACTACCACCCTTAGCCAGGGGGCAGGATGCCTACCACTACTACCACCCTTAGCCAGGGGGCAGGATGCCTACCTCTACTACCACCCTCACCCAGGGGGGCAGGATGCCCACCACTACTACCACCCTCACCCAGGGGGGCAGGATGCCTACCACTACTACCACCCTTAGCCAGGGGGGCTGGATGCCTACCACTACTACCACCCTCACCCAGGGGGGCAGGATGCCCACCACTACTACCACCCTCACCCAGGAGGGCAGGATGCCTACCACTACTACCACCCTCACCCAGGAGGGCAGGATGCCTACCACTACTACCACCCTTAGCCAGGGGGCTGGATGCCTACCACTACTACCACCCCCACTCATAGGATGGACAATGCATGACACAACAAGCACACCACAACCTAGGGAATGCAAGATTAAGACATCCCCCACCACCATGACAAGCGTGTGAGCAGGCTGTGTCAAATGCCTACAACACCGAACATGACATTGAACATACAATGTGACCCCCTAGCACATGTGCCACACATATATGTGTGTGGCACCCACAATGCAAGCAGCCCATGACCATTGTGGCAATGGGGGCTAAACCCCCATCATCACAGTGACCAAAAGGTAATTGTTGACAAAGAAAGAGCTGCAACTGCCAAACTGCATGGATCATTCCTGGTCACAGAACCAAAAACTCATCTGTGGCAAAGTAGTGTATGTGTCCCATTGCAACATAAATTGGGGGAGCCAAATACTGCAGTGCAAATGAGACATTCCTTTGGCCATGTGCAGACAAACAACACCCATGGGGGCTGAGACCGTCAACAGTCATCAATGACACAATGACAGAAGTGACCATCAGAATGCAGACCCACATATTTGCACCAATGGGCACACAAATGCAGATACCCTGTGGAGACAGCAGATGTGAGGTGAACAGATACCATACCATGGCAGCAATGGGACACACAAACCATGATCACTGTGCTGACCGATGACCTAGGAGTCCCAGGGACAGCAGGGGAAACACACCAAACAACATACAGCCAATGGCACACCCAAGATATGCCAATGCAGTGGTGCAGATGCACAAACACAAACAGGCAGACCAACACTGTCATCATACACAGCAGGTGAGGGGTGGGGTGCCAGTGTCCCCAGGCAACAACACAACACATGAGGAGAGCTGAATACCAATCATACAGATGTGCATACACTGCCACACTAAGGTAACTCATGGATCCAAATCCCCTATGTGGGCAAGCAGGCATTGACAGGTGAGAGGGAGCACAAAACACACATGTCACACAGGCACGTAGGAACAACAACTGACACAGCAAGTCACAGACACACCACAGCACCACCCCCAGGGCCCCCACAATGTGGTGACCCTGGGCTGAAGAAAAATACCACTGTGATGACAAAGCTAAATGTCGTTCACACTGTGAACCACAGTCAGGTGTCCTGAGCAACAAACTACCATCACACCTACACAAGCACAAATCAATCAGCATGGCCAGTAAGCCAAGGCCAACATGGAGGCAGGGGACTAGCCGGGCAACAACTCTCATCTGCACACACTCAAGACCACACCCCTCGACCTCCAACAATGTGCAGCAGTGAAGTACACATGCACTGGTGACATTGCACATGCACCCATGACTATTCCAGGGTGGTGGGTGGGAACCAAGGTGTAGAAACACATCACACATGGACACTCAACAAGACTCCTGAATGTCTGACACACTGCACACTACGCTGTACATGGACATGACGGCAATACCACACCGACCAATGGGATCCCAGCCACAGTCACACACCAATGAAGAAGCCAAGGTCACCCACAAAGAACACACATAGACAACAACCAACATTGCAGCCCGGACCCTAAGGAGTGCCAGCAGTCACACACACAACGTGTCACAATCACTGAAAGATAACACAAACTGGAAATCACATGACAGGGGCAAACAACAAGTGCCAAAGGGAAACCTGACTGTGACCAATCTGCGTCAGCACACAAACTCTGCCCTGACAGCAAACACACCTATGGGTGACACCCTGATGACCAGTAATGTGCCATGCACCCACATCACAGAGAACACAGGGAGAAGACTTTGGGGGAACATAGCTCAAGTCAGCAAGCATCACAAACAGGTACAACACTAGGGATCACAGCATGCGCAGATGAATGGAAGTGAACACACAGACATGCACATACAACACACACCTTGGGCGCAGGCAATGTCACACGTGTACACACTGCCATGAGGGGACTCCACTCCTGTGTGAGGAAAGCTGTGCCATATGTTGCCTCAGTGGGGCCCCATCATGTCAGCTGAGCACTTGGTCACACAATCAACAATTAGCACCAAATGAGGGCTCCCATCACATCAGCCTGGTCATGGATGTGCCAACGGAATCATCAGCACAGATCCAACACACTTGTATAGCAATGTTGCACTGACTACACGGATGAGTCCCTCCCCATTGATGCCCAAACCTGCATGTCCACTGGAGATGGCAACACGGTCAGGGAAGTAGACAAATGCAACGATGGCAGGCACAACAGATGTGCAGGGGTGGAAGCCACAGATATGAAATTGCCAATGTAAGTAGGAAACCCATTGCCAAATACTGAACACATGACACCCTCAGATGCTGCTATTGATGACATGGATACACCACATGATAGGACACATTCCCCCTGGACCACATGGGTTCCTGCACAGTAACACTTCATAATCATGAGACCAGATATCACCATCACTGCAGCAAGGGCATGGTTAGCTGCACCAACAACATGTACATCTGAAGCATGAGCACTAGAGAAAAGAAAGTTGCTTTATTCAGCATATGTGTTGAGGCCAAACGAAGTCCTGAAAAAGAGCAAAGGCCAATGGCCAGTCCATTGTCAAAGTTCAAACAGGGTGACACTGGCAGATGTCACCCTACGCATGCCTGCACAATACCAGGGACAATCCACTAGGAGGGGCAACCGGGGGGCAGGCCAGGCACCGCAGGGACAGGATCAGGGCTCACCAGGGGGAGTCAGGGAAGGGGTGGTGGGTGCTGGAGAGCCACTGACAACTGCAGTGGAGGTGTCTGACATGGTGTGTGCCGGCACAACTGGGGGGCATGACACAGATGTCGTGGGTGCCGGCACAACTGCAGTGGACCCTGCAGATGGGGTGGACAGGTCCGCCACTGCAGTGCCCAAGTCAGACAGGGCGGTAGTGGACTCCACTGCAGTGCCTACCTCCAGGGGAGGAGAATGGGGAACAGGCAAGGTGGGTTGGACAGAGGGGGGACACCCTCACCACATCAGTGGCACAGACAAGCGCAGCGGGGGTGTGGTGCTGGGAGAGCAAGTGGCAGGGGAGAAGGCCGGAGCATCTTGGGGATGGTATATCTGTGGGTGGGGGAACCTGGGGCAGGGTGTGGTGGGGGCACCTGTGCAGTGGGGGCCTGAGGGATGGAGGACGGAGACCTTGTGCCTGAGCTGCAGGGCGGTGGCGGGGTCTTGCTCTTAGCACTCCGGGGGACTTGCGGGTGGGGGCCTCAGTCCGTCTGCGCCTGGGGGAGGGTGTCCGGGGGCGAGGGGCACTCTGCTCCGTGTGGGTGGGCTTCCTCTTCCCCCGGGATGCTGGAGCAGCTTCATCGGTGGGGAAGAGGCCGAGGTCACAGAGGAAGAGCTGCTGTGACTTTGGGGTTGCAGGTGAGGCAAGGGAGGGTGCTTTGGAGGGAGAGGGAACTGAGGACTGCGCAGTGCATGTGGATGCGTGTGTGTGTTCCAGGGCCCCATCCCCTGTGAGTCTGGCTTCAGTCCCCTGAATGTGCGTGCGTGTGCGTTTTGTCATTGGCGTGTGTGTCAGTGTGCTGGATGTGTGTGTGCTGGTGTGTGCCAGTGTGTGTGTGCCTGGGATGGGTAAGGTGCTGGGGAGTGTGGATGGAGCAGAGGCAGGAGGGGTGAGGGACCGTTTGAGGAGGGACACTGCTGCCGTCAGGGAGGAGTCCATGGACCTATTGCCCCTCTGTAGGTCAGACATGCCCGATGAGATGCCCTCCATGAACGACACCAGCTGAGTCAACAGCGCGGTGTGCGCATGGAGGACACTCAGCATGGCTGTCTGCCCTACATGGAGCTGGCGAAGGAGGTACACAGACTCCTCACTCAGGGCAGCAGGGGACACAGGGGCAGGGGGTGCGGTGCCTGGCCCAAAGGAGACACGCTCCCGGACATGGGAGCCTCCACGGACCTGGGGAATGGGAGCCGATGGGAGGGCGGTGGTGGTGCTGGTGGTGGCGGGGACAGCAACACTAGCTGGGGTGTGGTGGCTGCTGACACCCGCCTCCACAAGGGAGTCATCCTCCGAGTTGCTCTGGTCCTCAGCTGAGGTGGATGCTGCTGAGGACTCCTCGGTGTGGCTCCCCTCGCCCTCCGTGCCACTGGGTCCCTCCGACCACTCCTCGGCTGCTGACCCAGTCTGGCTCTCCGGCTCCTCCTGGTCCGTGGAGCTGTCCCCTTCCGTGGCCGTGGATGTATCTGCAAACAATGGGGAAACAGACAGACATCAGTCACCTGCACATAACGCACACACCACTGTGAGCACAGCACATCACAGAGCAAGCCCTGGCATCATTAGTTGTACATTGCTAAAAGTGCACTAATTGAACAGGAGAAGTCAATTGTCAGTCTGATGCCAAGCATGGCACTCACATCCCACATGGCCTTGCACCCATCTGTCTGGTGTCTGTTGGATTGCAACACCCCAGTGTTGACACATGCACCAAGTACACAGTAGTTGGACAGTGCAGAGGACACGGTGTGGACACATCACAGCTCTTGCCACTGAGTCAGTACAGGTTTACGGATGTAAGGGATGCCCAGAGTCAAATAGGAAATGCATGTGATGCATACCAGCGACAGACACCATGATGCACCCATGTCCTGATAGCCAGCGCCACTATGGTGTGCATGTAGCACATGTCACTCCCCTGCAGGATCACCAATCAGTAGACACATGCCATGGCGGAGGCATGACTGCAAAGTCATACATCACTGTCTCAGTGATGTATGACTTTGCAGCCAGACAACAACACTCTGCACTGTGTCACAATAGTAGGTCATGGGGAATGCAAGTCCTGGAGCTGCACAAGTGCACATGTACATCCCCCCACAACACATCCTCTTAACCCTCATCTGTCCAGGTCATACCTATTGGACATATGGGAGACCTGTGACACTACCCTCTGAACCTGAGCCCCTCACACCCTGCTGTGCATGGGGAACAGCTGCCTGAACTTCACATTTACATGCCCCAGTCTGCATGGGCAGCTGATCAGACACCTATGTGTCACACAAGTATCGTCTCCTATGGTCACATCTCCAGTGGCATGCTGAGCCCCTACCAAGAAACTCCACAGCAGTCCTGGCGACTAATCCACAGCACACTGACACAGAGGCAGACACCTGAGGGGCAAATCACTGTGCACAATGTGTCCTCTGATACACGGGAGTGGGAGTACAGAGTGTATTGTATGGCCTGGAGTAGGCATGACTGTCCAGCCCCACATGAATGAGGGATGAGCCCTGGACTGTAGGCAGCTGGCTAAGTATGTGTGACACACGTCATATACATACTCCTGGGGCCCAAACATTGTTCCCACCCGCAGCATGGGTGTGTGCCAGGTACCCCAGCCACATGTGGTGGATCAGCTCAGCAATTGGACCACAGATCAAAGTAACACGCTGAATACATGTCAGAATACAGGCATTGTGTAAGCAATGGACCCACCCATGATGCCCACCACAGAGTCAGGGAAACAGATGCTGTCTCCCACCTTGAGTCAAGCAAACTGCAAGGACACAGTCCTAAGTGACAGAATTCCCTGCATGTAAGGGCCACACCTGGGTATCAGATGAGGAGTGGGCAGTGCACAATAGAGGGACATGGCTCCTGGACAACATGACTGCTGTACTGTGGCAGTTCAACCTGGCCCGAGGAGGGCACATAACATGTTAGACAGAGTACACAGTGCAGTCTTTGACTCACCCCCTCCTTGCTGCTCTCTGGCCTTCAGCTGCCCATCCAGGTCTGGAAAGACCACCGCCAGGATCCTGAGCATGTGGGGGTCAGGGTCCGTGTTCCGCCCCTCCTGCGAGGAGGCGACAGCTTCAGCTGGACCCGTGCAATCCTCCGGGTCCAGCCCCGAAGGTCCTGCCACCTCTTTTGGCAGTTGCGGATCCGGCGCTTGTAGACCCCCACGGACCGGACAGCCCGGACGATGTCCTTCCAGATCTCATGCTTCCGATGGGCAGAAGCCTGTCAGGATGACAAAGTGATAAGGACATTACTACACATGCAACATATCCGTGCATGACACAGTTGCATATACATGTCGCAATCACAGGGGCACATGGTGTACCCAGGCAGTGCACGGCTGCCCATGGACAGTTTTCCAGAAGTCACTACATGGTATCATAGCATGGGGAGTAAAACCCTGTTCAGAAGCACTGTCACTGCACCATACCTGTCCAGTGCAAGTCACTACACACTATGGGGGTGACAACTACTCAGTGAGCCTGCTAGCCAGTGGTGTGCTGACTCTCAGCCTTGCTAGTCAGACAAAATGCACATTCAGAAAGGCAGTGCACAGAACACTCACCTGCTCCCCTGGTGTCCCATACAGCTTGCTGTACTGTGGAAGTAGGCTGTCCAGCAGGGCCTGGTTCTCTTCAAGGCTGAAGGCTGGGGCTCTCTCCACAGTACGTGCCATTGCAGGGTCCAGAGGGGCAGAGACAGCAGCAGTGCAGTGGCAGATGTCGTCCTGGAGCATGTAGTGCAGGCAAGTGGGCTCTCAGGGGAACATGCAGCAATATATATGTGCTGGAGAGGCAGATACTGTCCCTTGTGTCCAAAGTGATAGGTCCAAGTCGTTTGCATCTTCTGAATCTGGCCAATCCATGGAATAGCAGCACCAAAACACGCCCACAGCATCCTTCAAATCTTCAACTTCATGACATACATGATTTTGCAACATTGTTGTGGGTGACCAACTGATTTTCCAGCAACCGACTCGTTCGAATAATCGAAAACGCGTCCGTTGCCAGGCAAGCCCATTGTCAATGGGTGCGCACCGATCGGTCCATTGAGGTACAACGCGCACAGGGGTACAACGCGTACCCGCACACATTGAATGCAATGGGCCGGCCGGAGGCACCGATCGGTCCATTGCAGTACAACGCGCACAGGGGTACAACGCGTACCCGCACACATTGAATGCAATGGGCCGGCCGGAGGCACCGATCGGTCCATTGCAGTACAACGCGCACAGGGGTACAACGCGTACCCGCACACATTGAATGCAATGGGCCGGCCGGAGGCACCGATCGGTCCATTGCAGTACAACGCGCACAGGGGTACAACGCGTACCCGCACACATTGAATGCAATGGGCCGGCCGGAGGCACCGATCGGTCCATTGAGGTACAACGCGCACAGGGGTACAACGCGTACCCGCACACATTGAATGCAATGGGCCGGCCGGAGGCACCGATCGGTCCATTGCAGTACAACGCGCACAGGGGTACAACGCGTACCCGCACACATTGAATGCAATGGGCCGGCCGGAGGCACCGATCGGTCCATTGCAGTACAACGCGCACAGGGGTACAACGCGTACCCGCACACATTGAATGCAATGGGCCGGCCGGAGGCACCGATCGGTCCATTGCAGTACAACGCATCACTGTATATGTGACTGGCATATGTCAGCATGCCTGTCTCAGATGGACATATGCCAGCCACAGATAGCTCCCAGGGAGTGAGGGGCACACCTACATCACGACAGCCTGTCCAAACCTTATCATAAGGCATGTAAGGCTGCATTTCCTATTGTGTGTATGTTGGTGTACATGTTGTCCTGTGGGTGTCACCTGTGGGCAGCCACCCCCAGGCTGTGCACGTGTTAATGGGGACAGGATCCTGGGTGTTACGTGTACGTGACCACTGTGATGTGCAACTGTTCATATCTGTGCATGTGCCATGGTCACATTTCACAGTGGTGTTTGTGTATGTCATGTCACATACCCCGTGAGTCCCATGTGGGACGGTATGTTTGAGCCAGGGTGTCCCAGTGGCACAATAGTGATGGCCCTCCACAGTCTTTGTGCATGTAGTGTTTACAATGTCTCTGATTTCATGTGCACAATGGGAGACAGTCTCCACATCCACGTTGTGTGTGCATGGACTCTGATGTTGTGCGTGTGTGTCACAGACGTCCATGGCTCTCCTGCCATGGCAAGTGTGGCCACTACCTGTGGGGGTCATGTTTGTTTTGTTGTGGTGTACACATGATACTCCAGGTGATGCCAGTGTCCATGTGGCATTACAGGGTCCCTGGGAATGTGCCTGTCGTTGAGCTGTGGTGCCTGGGGCACATCTGTCCTCACATGTCACTGGGGGGTGACTGTGACACAGCATCATGATATCCAATGGGCCAACCTGGGACAAATTGATGCCACCTGTAGGACCGTGTTGACAGATGTTGGCCATGTATGTACCATACATGTCGTTCCGGTACTGCACACTTCATGTAGTTGTGCCTCATGATGATGTATGTTGGGATCTTGAGTGTGTTCAATGCCGCATATGTGGGGTGACTGACGATCTTGCTTACTTCTCCTCTGCACTGCAGGGCTCCTGCTGTCCATCGGCCATTCCCAGACCTGGCAACGATGGTGGAACGGGACAGCATCCGACGGTACCGCTTCACCAGGCAGCTGATTGAGGATTTGGCAGTGCAGTTGTCCCCACATTTGCAGCCTGGCCGGCCGTATCCTACAGCGCTGACCCCCAAGGTGAAGGTGATGGCAGCCCTACACTTCTTTGCCACCGGTACCTTCCAACATACTGTGGCGTCTGCTGGTGGGATGTCACAGACCATGTTCAGCCGTGTGCTCCGCGATGTTTTGGCGGCAATGTTGCTCTTCCTGAACCGGTACATCTATTTCCCTAGACTGCGACGACTCACTGACGTGAAGAGTGACTTTTATGCCCTGGGGAGGATGCCGCATGTCATTGGCTCCATTGATGGGACACATGTGGCTTTGGTACCACCACAGGCCCAGGAGCAGGCCTACAGGAACCGCAAGCACTACCACTCGGTCAATGCACTGGTGGTGTGTCTTGCAGACATGACCATCACACACGTGTGTGCCCGTTTCCCTGGTTCAGCACACGATGCCTTTGTGATGAGGAGTAGTCGCATCCCCAGGTTGATGGCACAGATGCAGAACCAGCGTGCCTGGCTTGTCGGTGTGTACTGACTTTGTGCCATTGTGTGTGATCTGATCTGTAGTATTCCGCCCACTTTTCCAAGTCAGCTGATGTGCACTTGTCTGTCCGTAGGTGACTCGGGATACCCCAACATGCCGTGGTTGCTGACACCCCTCAGGAACCCTGTGACACCTGCCCAGATGCGCTACAATGAGGCACATGGTCGGACCAGGAGAGTGATTGAGCGGACCTTTGGTCTCCTGAAGAGCCGCTTCCGCTGCCTGGACAAGACCGGAGGGTCCCTCCCATATGCCCCTGCGAAAGTGTGCAAGATTATCATCGTCTGCTGCATGCTCCACAACCTGGCAGTGCGGAAGGAGTTGCCTCTCATCCAGGATGACGATGACCAACATCCGCCACCTGTGGAGGATCCTGGCCTGGACCACGATGCCAGTGACGATGATGATGATGATGGTGATGGTGATGTCCGCACACAGCTCATCACCAACTTCTTTAGCTGAATGTGAGTATCCTGAGGTGTCATGTGAATGATGTGAGTTGGCATGATGTGTGGGTGGTGCTCTGGTGCTGTTGGAGTGTGTCCATGGGCTACTTGACTGGATGTGTGTTGCGATGTGTGCTTACAGGTGGTCTGTACTCCCCAACAGTGTTGACATGCTAACTTGGTTCTGGGTGGGTATCTTGTAACATGTATTGTGCATGAGTTTTGCTGTTCTGTCCTGTACTCCATTGCTTTTGACTGTGTGTCATTTCTGTCCTTCACAGGGTACTTTCAGATTCGTTTGGTCAACTGTGTCCACCGACAACGTGATTGCACATCCAGGCTGGTAGCTGTTGTGTCCCTACAGGTGATGTGCACCACACCCATGGACTTCCTTCTGTCTACAGTTGTTGACTGTGTGCCCGCTACCAGGTGGGGTTACCTTGCATCTGTAGTGGTTACGGCATGTTGCTACTGTGTAATAAACCTGTGCTTCACTTAGTGATGTGCGTTGTCTGTGGTCACACATTTGACTGCCATTTGCTTACTGCACCTGTGGGCTACTTGACTACAACTGGGAATGGGTGTGGTGTCTGTGCATTGCACCGTCTTCCCTGGCAACATCAGTGTAGGCAATGAGTCAGATGGCCTAGGTGTGTATGTGTTGTGTAGCCCTGGTGGTGTGTCTCCCTCATATGTGTCACGTTGCCTGTACTCACATGCCTGTGTTGTCCTTGCTGTTGCAGTTCGCATACACTGTGTAATTTTGCAGTTCATCATCCCCATAACAGCACCCACGTTGGAATCACGACAGAGGCAAGTATGGTGTATTAGTGTGTTTATTGTGATAATAGTGCATAGAATGGATTGTGCTGTACATGAATCTTGCAATCCCAAGTTCCTAGATGAATAGAAAGTCCAGGTAGACAGGATCCCCAGTATCGGGGCCACAGTTGTCTGACACATTGTTCCAACTTGTACTCCCCATGCAATGTGTGGGAGTAGTGTTGCCATCAACAGGGTGAACAGTCTGTGCACAAAGGCGAAAATCCAGAACAGGTTCAGGCTTCCTGGGAGTTGCGCTTGGCCATCAGCCTCTCACTTTCCCCTCCTCGGACGACCCCTCTTCTTGGGGGGGGCCCTCAAGTGCAGGCTGCTGCGGTGCAGGGGACTCTCCGCCAGAGTCCTCCTCCCTCCCTGTGGCAGTTGCAGTTTGTTCGGTACCAGATGTTGTTGGCACACAGGGAGGTGTGGACTGGTTGCTGTTCATCTGGCGGAGGCATTGTAAAATGTCCCTGTGCACCGCCGTCATCTCATGTAGTACATCCCACTTGGACTCCACGCGGGTCATGTGGGAGTCCACACGTGACATGTGGGAGTCCACACGTGACATGTGTGACTCCACTTGGGACATGTGGGAGTCCAAGCGGGCATGATGGGCAGCCTGCTGCTGTTTGATGTCTCTGAGGAGCCCCACTACCTGGCTGAGCTCTCCGGTGCTGGACTGGTACGCATCAGCTATGCGTACCAGTTGTGGGTCTTCATGCACACCAGCAACGTCTGCAAGCAGCGACCTCTGTCTCCCACCCCTCCCACCACCCCTGCTGACATGTGCAGTGTGTGCAGTTGCACGCACAGATAACCCTGGTCCACCTTGGGGGTTGGTGGTGGTGGTGGTGTCCATGGCCCCAGGTTGGTCCAGGGTCACTGCGCTGGTGTTGTTCCTTATTCTGTCCATGTCGGCAGGGATGGTATTCGTGGTGACAGTCGTTGGAGGGGTGGGTGCAGGGGTGCAGCTGGTGGACCTGCTGGTGCTGCAGCTGGTGGTCCTGCTGGTGCAGCATGTTGACTTGCACCGGATGTGCCAGGTTGTTCTTCATCGTCCGAGGAGGACAGAGGCTGTACGACGCCAGTGAGCTCGGCATCCTCTTGAGCCTGGGACTGGGACTCCTCAGCGTCTGCTGCTGTGTCCCTATCATCACCTGTTTTTGGGAGACACAAACAATGTATGTCATGTTTCTGCAGGCATCAGTGGTTGACACACCTGACAGTTGTGACTGTGCCTCGGGGTGCGGGCCTGTACATTGTATTGTCCTAAGTCGTCACAGTCAGGGGTTGATATTGGTGTGGCACATTGTCCTGCATTATTTGGGCATTTCTATGTATTCTCTGGGGTGTGAACATGGTCTGCATTGATTGTGTTTGGTTGTCAGCCAGACCTCCTTCCCACCCACCCACCCACCCAGTCAGTTATCCCACCATGGAACGTGCTTGCATTGCAGGGAGTGTAAGTTGTCTCTCAGGATGTCAGTCAGTGGTGTCCTGCTGTTTGTTGGTGCACAGTTGCCAGCAGGGCCTTGTGCTCCCCACAGCAGTAGCCAGTGTCAGCCATCTTGTGAGTCCTTCTCCACTCCCTGTGATGTGAGCATGGTTCAGGGTGGTGTTGATGGGACAGTTGTGGGGGTGAGCAATGTCTGTGACTACGACTCCCATCATGCTATTGCCTCCACCCCCTTCCCAGCATGCCCATGCTTCCTTCCTTTTGACTCTGCTTCCCTGTGGGGTGGGCTGGCTGTGCTGACAGGATGGCTGGGAGTGTTGTCCTGGCAGTTGTTTGGCTAAGAGTCCCAAGAGTGTCCCTGTGCTTCACACAACATAACCCAGGGTGGTGGTGCTTTGTGGGATCTTGTGTTAGGATGGAGGGCATTGCATTCTACCAGGTGGGTACTGTGGAGTTTGTGTTGGGGGGGGTGAGGGGAGGTGCTGGTGACTATAGTCAGTGCTGCAAGTCCCCCTTCCCACCCAGCCAGCCAGATATCCCACCATGGAACGTGCTTGCATTGCAGGGAGTGTAAGTTGTCTCTCAGGATGTCAGTCAGTGGTGTCCTGCTGTTTGTTGGTGCACAGTTGCCAGCAGGGCCTTGTGCTCCCCACAGCAGTAGCCAGTGTCAGCCATCTTGTGAGTCCTTCTCCACTCCCTGTGATGTGAGCATGGTTCAGGGTGGTGTTGATGGGACAGTTGTGGGGGTGAGCTATGTCTGTGACTACGACTCCCATCATGCTATTGCCTCCACCCCCCTTCCCAGCATGCCCATGCTTCCTTCCTTTTGACTCTGCTTCCCTGTGGGGTGGGGTGGGCTGGCTGTGCTGACAGGATGGCTGGGAGTGTTGTCCTGGCAGTTGTTTGGCTAAGAGTCCCAAGAGTGTCCCTGTGCTTCACACAACATAACCCAGGGTGGTGGTGCTTTGTGGGATCTTGTGTTAGGATGGAGGGCATTGCATTCTACCAGGTGGGTACTGTGGAGTTTGTGTTGGGGGGGGTGTGAGGGGAGGTGCTGGTGACTATAGTCAGTGCTGCAAGTCCCCCTTCCCACCCAGCCAGCCAGATATCCCACCATGGAACGTGCTTGCATTGCAGGGAGTGTAAGTTGTCTCTCAGGATGTCAGTCAGTGGTGTCCTGCTGTTTGTTGGTGCACAGTTGCCAGCAGGGCCTTGTGCTCCCCACAGCAGTAGCCAGTGTCAGCCATCTTGTGAGTCCTTCTCCACTCCCTGTGATGTGAGCATGGTTCAGGGTGGTGTTGATGGGACAGTTGTGGGGGTGAGCTATGTCTGTGACTACGACTCCCATCATGCTATTGCCTCCACCCCCTTCCCAGCATGCCCATGCTTCCTTCCTTTTGACTCTGCTTCCCTGTGGGGTGGGGTGGGCTGGCTGTGCTGACAGGATGGCTGGGAGTGTTGTCCTGGCAGTTGTTTGGCTAAGAGTCCCAAGAGTGTCCCTGTGCTTCACACAACATAACCCAGGGTGGTGGTGCTTTGTGGGATCTTGTGTTAGGATGGAGGGCATTGCATTCTACCAGGTGGGTACTGTGGAGTTTGTGTTGGGGGGGGGTGAGGGGAGGTGCTGGTGACTATAGTCAGTGCTGCAAGTCCCCCTTCCCACCCAGCCAGCCAGATATCCCACCATGGAACGTGCTTGCATTGCAGGGAGTGTAAGTTGTCTCTCAGGATGTCAGTCAGTGGTGTCCTGCTGTTTGTTGGTGCACAGTTGCCAGCAGGGCCTTGTGCTCCCCACAGCAGTAGCCAGTGTCAGCCATCTTGTGAGTCCTTCTCCACTCCCTGTGATGTGAGCATGGTTCAGGGTGGTGTTGATGGGACAGTTGTGGGGGGGCAATATGTGTGACTGCGACTCCCATGATGCTATTGGCTACACTGACTTGGCCAGCATACACAGAATTCCTTCCTTTGAGTGGTCTTCACTGTGTGTTGGTGTTGTTGTGGTGGCTACATGTGTGGATGTGTTTGTTAGTTCTATTTGTGCCACTGCCTAGCTGTAGTTGTGGTTGTGTTTGTACATGTGTTGGCACAGTTGGATGTGACTTTTTTGATGGCATGTGTTGTGTTTATCTGACTGACATACACATTTTGGGATGATTCTGTTCTAGTTGCTGTGTAATTGCTATGTGTGCATGGTTTGACTCTCCCCTTGACAGTGATGTGTGTGTTTTGTGGCAGTTTATTGTGTACATTTGTTGTGTACTCACCAGGCTCTGGGATGTCCTCTAGTCCATATATGCTCACTGGCGGTAGGATGGCCCGCACCTTCTCCTCCCAGGGCCTGAGGTATATTGGCTTGGCAGGAGGGCCACTGCCGGTGTGTTGGCTGTTGATGTAATCTTGCTTCAGCAGTTTCCGTACCCTCCTGCGCACGTCATACCACCTGTTCTGGATGTCGCTCTTTGTGCGCCGACATGGTGATTGTGCGTTCACCCTGTTGATGATCCTCTCCCACATCTTGGTTTTCTGCGACATGGGGGTCTGTTGGACCAATGTGCCAAACAGCTGTGGCTCTACCCTGAGGATCTCGTCTACCAGGACTTCCAATTCACAATCTAGGAACTTGTGATTCTTCTTGGGGGGCATGGTGATGGGTGGTGATGGTGGGTGATGTGTGTGTTGGTGTGCAGGTGAGGGTGTGTGGGTGTGTGTTGTGCTGGGTGTATGTGAGGTAGGTATTTGTTGGTGTGCTGCTGGTGTGTGGCTTGTGTGAGGGATGAGCTGTGGGTGTGTGGTTGCTTTCTCTTGGGTGCTGGCAGTGGAATGGCATTTGCAAAGGCTCATGGTAGTGATTTGTGTCCTTTATATAGGTGGAGTTGTGGGTGTGTCTTTGTTCTCTGTCCCCACCCCCCCAGTATTTATTGGCTTGGTAATTGCTTGTTTGGCCTTTTTTTGGTTGATTTTTCCTTTGTGCTGTTTGTGTATGTTGGAAACGTTCTTGTGACCGAGTCGGTCCCTGCATTGGTCTCGTACGGTGTTTTCCGTTTCGTTCACGCTGTGTTTGTGCAGTTTTGTATGCTGCGTACGCGTCGGTCGCGGTGTATTGTGTTGCTTCGGCTCGGTTTTGTATGCGTGTCGGTCGTACGGCTTGTCCTCCGTCCGACTCGGTCGTGTTTTCGCGCCTTGCATCGTACTTTGCGGGTTGGAGTTGGCGGGTACGATTCGGTCGGATTTGTTCCGGGTGCGTGTCGGTCGGTTGGATTCGCGTGTTTTTCCGGCCGGATTGCAATTTTCCGAGCGGCTCGGTCGGTCGGCTTGGTTTCCTGACGTGTCGGTCGGATTTATCGCGGCTTGCATCGTACTTGGCGTGTCGGGCGCCACTGGTACGTGTCGGTCGGTATTTTTTCCGGATCCGAGTCGGTCGGTGCTTTTTCCGGCCCGAATCGGAATCGACCCCATAGTCAGGCTATACAGACACATTGTCCAGTTCGTCATGCGAACATTAACAGTCCAACCTGCGAGAAATACACCAGCTGGTCCACATCAGACGACACCTGCAATTAACCCACAGACACTGAAGTCAGTAATCGGGACAATTCCTTCCCAACGGGAGCAAATTCCGTTCTGGATAGCACAAAAAATTGCACAGCTGGAAGCTGGAAGCAGTATTTCCACATACCAGTCCGCAGGAAAAACATAGAATGCCAACAATTTGCTTGCCCATGGGGATGGTTCCCTCGATTGAGGATTGTATCACTTGGGGAACAATCTTTGCTGCCTTTTACGTCAGAATACACAGTACTCCTTCCTTAGCAGTTGTTCCAGAAGTATTGAAACAAATACAGAATGAGTTCGGGGCAGGACCTGCCCTGGACTTGGGAATGAAACTGATGGGTAATTTTGCCCAAGTCTCTGCAATCATGCTGAGCAATATAAAGGGGGAGGCAGCAGCAGTGATCATAGACAGCCGCCTAAGGCAAATAGCACTTAGAAATAGGGAATGAGAATTACCAAAATTTATCGAAGAAACATATGCTGAATTAGCTAGAGATAATTTGGGAACCAAAGCCGGGAAGCCACAAATGGCGGGTAGTCCTGACAAAGACAATTCAAAGCAAGCACCCACCTCTTCTTAAAAGAAATGGGAAAACAAAAATTCTAAAAATAATAATTCAGAAAAGAATTCACGATCAAGGGGTGGGTCTCCCCAACGGGAGTCCTCTGAAATGAGGTACAACCTTAAGAATAGTGATAACATTAGAAAACCTGATAGGTATCAGGACACTGAAACACGTTCCTTTCGTTACTTCCAGGGTTCATCAAAGAAACTCAGAGAGGGACGGGCGATCAGAACAAAAAACTGAAGATCGTCCAAAGACAAAAAGGGAAACACATCGCGCTTCAGATTACATTATCAAACAGGAAGAGCAACCTAAAGCAAAACCTCAATTCAAAAAGAAGAAAGTAGCTGGCCTTAAAATTAGAAATACCCAGGTCACTAATCCCTCTGCCAACATGTCTTAAACCTCACTTTTCTGCTACACCTTCATTATTCACTGACTGCTCAGAATGTTAGACCTACCAAATTTAAAACAGCAATGCTTCACATGTCACTATCATAAGTCTCACCATGTTCCTGAAAGCATGCAAGCATGTGTCTGTGCCTTTGCTAGTGGCATCATACATAAAAGAAACATACAAATAGTTGTACGTCTAGCATCTTCAGATGCATAACACATGAGAATACATGTACAATTAGAGACATACCTGAGTCACAATACCATGCAGACCTTTAAACTTGGCAGACTGCACTTCCCATTTCAAGCAGACACCTAAATGTATACAGCGTACTTCAAGAATACCTTTCCACAGACTCATACAAAAGAGCCTAATCACTAATCCCTCTTCCAACATGTCTTAAACCTCACTTTTCTGCTGCACATTCATTTTTCACCGACTGCTCAGAATGTTAGAGCTACAAAATCTAAAACAGCATTCCTTCCTATGTTACTTTTGTAAGTCTCACCATGTTCCTGAAAGCATGCATGCATGTGTCTGTGCCTTTTCCTAGTGGCATCATACATAAAAGAAACATACAAATAGTTATATACCTGTGTTCCAGACGTCTAGCATCTTCAGAGGCATAACACGTGTGAGAATACATGTGCAAGTAGAGACATACCTCACTCACAAGACCAGGCAGACGTTAAAACTTCATAGACTGCACTTCCCATTTCAAGCAGACACCTAAATTTATACGGCGTACTTCAAGTGCACATTTCCAGAGACTCATACAATGTACCCTAATCACTAATCCCTTTACTAACATGTTTTAAAGGCCACTTTTCTTTTGCAGCTTCAATTTTCTCGAACTCCTGAGAATGTTGGGCCTACCAAAATTTAAAACAGCAATTCTTCCTATGTCACTGTTGTAAGTCTCACCATATTCCTGAAAGCATGCATGCATGTGTCTGTGCCTTATGCTAGTTGCATCCTACATGAAAAAGTAACATACAAATTGTTGTATATCTGTGTTTCAGACGTCTAGCATCTTCAGTTGCATAACACATGTGAGAATACATGTGCAAGTAGAGACATACCTCACTCAAAAGACCATGCAGATGTTAAAACTCCATATGCTGCACTTCCCATCCAAGCAGATGCCTAAATTTATACGGCGTTCTTCAAGTGTACCTTTCCAGAGACTGCATGTGTCTGTGCTTTTTGCTAGTTGCATCATACGTGAAAAAAGAAACATACGAATTGTTGTATACCTGTGTTTCAGACGTCTAGAGTCTTCGAATGCATAACACATGTGAGAATACATGTACAAGTAGGGACATACGTCAGACACAAGACCAAAGAGACCTTAAATCTTGACCGACTGCTTTTCCCATTTGAAGCAGACACCAAAATGTATATGGCATACTTCAAGTGTACCTATCCAGAGACTCATACAAAGTATCCTAATTACTAATACCTCTTCCAACATGTCTTAAACCTCACTTTTCTGCTGCACCTTCATTTTTCACTGACCGCTCAGAATGTTAGAGCTACAAAATTTAAAACAGCAATCCTTCCCATATTACTGTTGTAAGTCTCACCATATTCCTGAAAGCATGTATGCATGTGTCTATGCTTTTTGCTAGTGGCATCATACAAAAAGAAACATAGAAATAGTTGTATACCTGTGTTTCACAGGTCTAGTATCTTCAGATCCATAACACATGTGAGAATACATGTACAAGTAGAGACATACCTCAGTCACAAGACCATGTAGACCTTTAAACTTGACAGACTGCTTTTCCCATTTCGAGCAGACACCTACATTTATACAGCATACTCCGAGTGTAGCTTTCCAGAGACTGATTCGAAGTAGCCTAATCCCTAATCCCTCTGCCAACATATCTTAAACCTCACATTTCTCTGGCAGCTTCACTATTCACCAACTGCTCAGAATGTTCGGCCAGAATTTAAATCAGCAATCCTTCTCATGTCAGTGTTATAAGTCTAACCATATTTCTGAAGGCATTCATACTTTTGTCTTTCCCATTACACTGCTGTACGTCTCACCATATTCCTGAAAACATGCATTCATGTCTCTGTGCCTTTTGCTACTGGCATCATACATAAAAGAATCATACAAATAGTTGTATACATGTGTTTCACACATCTAGCATCTTCAGATGCATAACACATAATAGAATACATGTACAAGTAGAGACATACCTGAGTCACAAGACCATGCAGACCTTTAAACTTGACAGACTGCACTTCCCATTTCAAGCAGACACCCAAATTTTTACGGCGTATTTCAAGTATACTTTCCACAGATTCATACAAAGTAGCCTAATCACTAATACCTCTTCCAACATGTCTTAAACCTCACTTTTCTGCTGCTCTTTCATTTTTCACTGACCGCTCAGAATGTTAGAGCTACAAAATGTAAATCAGCAATCCTTCCCATATTACCGCTGTAAGTCTCACCATGTTCCTGAAAGCATGTATGCATGTGTCTATGCCTTTCCTAGTGGCATCATGCATAAAAGAAACATACAAATAGTTGTATACCTGCGTTTCACACGTCTAGTATCTTCAGATGCATAACACATGTGAGAATACATGTACAAGTAGAGACATACCTCAGTCACAAGACCATGTAGACCTTTAAACTTGACAGACTGCTTTTCCCATTTGAAGCAGACACCAAAATTTATACAGGCTACTTTGAGTGTAGCTTTCCAGAGACTCATACGAAGTAGCCTAATCCCTAATCCCTCTGCCAACATATTTTAAACCTCACATTTATCTGGCAGCTTCACTATTCACCAACTGCTCAGAATATTGGCCCTTCCCAAATTTAAATCAGCAATCCTTCTCATGTCAGAGTTATAAGTCTAACCATATTTCTGAACGCATGCATGCTTTTGTCTGTGTCTTTCCCATTACACTGTTGTATGTCTCACCATATTCCTGAAAACATCAATGCATGTATCTGTGCATTTTGCTACTGGCATCATACATAAAAGAATCATATAAATAGTTGTATACATGTGTTTCACACATCTAGCATCTTCAGATGCATAACACATGTGAGAATACATGTACAAGTAGAGACATACGTGAGTCACAAGACCATGTAGACCTTTAAACTTGAAAGACTGCAGTTCCCATTTCAAGCAGACACCTAAATGTATACAGCGTCCTTCAAGAATACCTTTCCAAAGACTCATAAAAAAGAGCCTAATCACTAATCCCTCTTCCAACATGTCTTAAACCTCACTTTTCTGCTGCACCTTAATTTTTTAACGACTGCTCAGAATGTTAGAGCTACAAAACTTAAAACAGCAATCCTTCCTATGTTACTGTTGTAACTCTCACCATGTTCCTGAAAGCATGCATGCATGTATCTGTGCCTTTTCCTAATGGCATCATGCATAAAAGAAACATACAAATAGTTGTATACCTGTGTTTCAGACGTCTAGCATCTTCAGATGCATAACATGTGTGAGAATACATGTGCAAGTAGAGACATTCCTCACTCACAAGACCATGCAGACGTTAAAACTTCATAGACTGCACTTCCCATTTCAAGCAGACACCTAAATTTATACGGCGTACCTCAAGTGTACCTCTCCAGAGACTCATAAATGTATCCCTAATCACTAATCCCTCTACTAAAATGTCTTAAAGCACACTTTTCTTTTGCAGCTTCAATTTTCACCAACTCCTGATACTGTTGGGCCTACCAAAGTTTAAAACAGCAATTCTTCCCATGTCACTGTTGTAAGTCTCACCATATTCCTGAAAGCATGCATGCATGTGTCTATGCCTTTTGCTAGTTGCGTCATACTTGAAAAAAGAAACGTACAAATTGTTGTATACCTGTGTTTCAGACGTCTAGCAGCTTTGAACGCATAACACGTGTGAGAATACATGTACAAGTAGGGACATACCTCAGTCACAAGACCACACAGACCTTAAAACTTGACAGACTGCTTTTCCCATTTGAAGCAGACAAGAAAATGTATATGGCATACTTCAAGTGTACCTTTCTAGAGACTCATACAAAGTACCCTTATTACTAATCCCTATGCCAACACATCTTAAACCTCAGTTTTATGCTGCAGCTTCATTTTTCGCCGACTGCTCACAATGTTAGACCTACTAAATTTAAATCAACAATCCTTCTCATGTCACTGTTATAAGTCAAATCATATTCCTGAACATATGCATGCTTATGTCTGTGTCTTTCCCATTTCACTATTAGAAGTCTCACTCTCACCATGGTGCTGAAAGCATGCATGCATGTGTCTGTGCCTTTTCCTGGTGGCGTCATTCATAAAAAGAAATATACAAATTGTCGTATACCTGTGTTTAAAATGTCTACCATATTCAGATGCATAACACATTTGAGAATACAAGTACAAGTAGACACATACCTCAGTCACAAGAGCACACAGACCTTTAAAAGTGACTCCGTGCACTTCCCATATCAAACAAAAATCTACATTTATACACCCTACTTCAAGTATACTTTCCACAGATTCATACAAAGTATCCTAATCACTAATACCTCTTCCAACATGTCTTAAACCTCACTTTTCTGCTGCTCCTTCATTTTTCACTGACCGCTCAGAATGTTAGAGCTACAAAATGTAAATCAGCAATCCTTCCCAGATTACTGCTGTAAGTTTCACCATGTTCCTGAAAGCATGTATGCATGTGTCTATGCCTTTCCTAGTGGCATCATGCATAAAAGAAACATACAAATAGTTGTATACCTGTGTTTCACACGTCTAGTATCTTCAGATGCATAACACATGTGAGAATACATGTACAAGTAGAGACATACCTCAGTCACAAGACCATGTAGACATTTAAACTTGACAGACTGCTTTTCCCATTTCAAGCAGACACCAAAATGTATACAGGCTACTTCGAGTGTAGCTTCCCAGAGACTCATACGAAGTAGCCTAATCCCTAATCCCTCTGCCAACATATCTTAAACCTCACATTTATCTGGCAGCTTCACTATTCACCAACTGCTCAGAATATTGGCCCTTCCCAAATTTAAATCAGCAATCCTTCTCATGTCAGAGTTATAAGTCTAACCATATTTCTGAACGCATGCATGCATGTATCTGTGCATTTTGCTACTGGCATCATACATAAAAGAATCATATAAATAGTTGTATACATATGTTTCACACATCTAGCATCTTCAGATGCATAACACATGTGAGAATACATGTACAAGTAGGGACATACGTGAGTCACAAGACCATGTAGACCATGTAGACCTTTAAACTTGAAAGACTGCAGTTCCCATTTCAAGCAGACACCTAAATGTATACAGCATCCATCAAGAATACCTTTCCAAAGACTCATAAAAAATAGCCTAATCACTAACCCCTCTTCCAACATGTCTTAAACCTCACTTTTCTGCTGCACCTTAATTTTTTAACGACTGCTCAGAATGTTAGAGCTACAAAATATAAAACAACAATCCTTCCTATGTTACTGTTATAACTCTCACCATGTTCCTGAAAGCATGCATGCATGTATCTGTGCCTTTTCCTAGTGGCTTCATGCATAAAAGAAACATACAAATAGTTGTATATCTGTGTTTCAGACGTCTAGCATCTTCAGATGCATAACATGTGTGAGTATACATGTGCAAGTAGAGACATTCCTCACTCACAAGACCATGCAGACGTTAAAACTTCATAAACTGCACTTCCCATTTCAAGCAGACACCTAAATTTATACGGCGTACCTCAAGTGTACCTCTCCAGAGACTCATAAATGTATCCCTAATCACTAATCCCTCTACTAAAATGTCTTAAAGCACACTTTACTTTTGCAGCTTCAATTTTCACCAACTCCTGATAATATTGGGCCTATCAAAGTTTAAAACAGCAATTCTTCCCATGTCACTGTTGTAAGTCTCACCATATTCCTGAAAGCATGCATGCATGTGTCTATGCCTTTTGCTAGTTGTGTCATACTTGAAAAAAGAAACATACAAATTGTTGTATACCTGTGTTTCAGACGTCTAGCAGCTTTGAATGCATAACACGTGTGAGAATACATGTACAAGTAGGGACATACCTCAGTCACAAGATTACACAGACCTTAAAACTTGACAGACTGCTTTTCCCATTTGAAGCAGACAAGAAAATGTATATGGCATACTTCAAGTGTACCTTTCCAGAGACTCATACAAAGTACCCTAATCACTAATCCCTTTACCAACACGACTTAAACCTCAGTTTTCTGCTGCAGCTTAATTTTTCATAGACTACTCACAATGTTAGACCTACTAAATTTAAATCAACAATCCTTCTCATGTCACTGCTATAAGTCAAACCATATTTCTGAACATATGCATGCTTATGTCTGTGTCTTTCCCATTTCACTATTAGAAGTCTCACCATGGTGCTGAAAGCATGCATGCATGTGTCTGTGCCTTTTCCTGGTGGCGTCATTCATAAAAAGAAATATACAAATAGTCGTATACCTGTGTTTAAAACGTCTACCATATTCAGATGCATAACACATTTGAGAATACATGTACAAGTAGACACATACCTCAGTCACAAGAGCACACAGACCTTTAAAAGTGACTCAGTGCACTTCCCATATCAAACAAAAATCTACATTTATACACCCTACTTCAAGTATACTTTCCACAGATTCATACAAAGTATCCTAATCACTAATACCTC
Organism: Calotriton arnoldi; assembly: GCA_963921515.1. Classification (NCBI taxonomy): domain Eukaryota; kingdom Metazoa; phylum Chordata; class Amphibia; order Caudata; family Salamandridae; genus Calotriton; species Calotriton arnoldi. The sequence goes on along the minus strand of CAWUFW010017335.1, from coordinate 152,480 downwards.
TTCCAACATATCTTAAACCTCACTTTTCTTCTGCACCTTCATTTTTCACTGACCGCTCAGAATGTTAGAGCTACAAAATTTAAAACAGCAATCCTTCCTATATTACTGTTGTAAGTCTCACCATATTCCTGAAAGCACGAATGCATGTGTCTATGCTTTTTGCTAGTGGCATCATACAAAACAGAAACATACAAATAGTTTTAAACCTGTGTTTCACACGTCTAGCATCTTCAGATGCATAACACATGTGAGAATACATGTACAAGTAGAGACATATCTGAGTCACAAGACCATGCAGACCTTTAAACTTGACAGACTGCTTTTCCCATTTCAAGCAGACATTTATACAGCCTACTTGGAGTGTAGCTTTCCAGAGACTCATACTAAGTAGTCTAATCCCTAATCCCTCTGCCAACATATCTTAAACCTCACTTTTCTCTGGCAGCTTCACTATTCACCAACTGCTCAGAATATTGGGCCTTCCCAAAATTAAATCAGCAATCCTTCTCATATCTGTGTTATTAGACTAACCATATTTCTGAACGCATGCATGCTTTTGTCCAAGTCTTTCCCATTACACTGTTGTACGTCTCACCAAATTCCTGAAAACATGCTTGCATGTCTCTGTGCCTTTTGCTACTGGCATCATACACAAAAGAATCATACAAATAGTTGTATACATGTGTTTCACACATCTAGCATCTTCAGATGCATAACACATGTTAGAATACATGTACAAGTAGAGACATACCTGAGTCACAAGACCATGCAGACCTTTAAACTTGACAGACTCCACTTCCCATTTCAAGCAAACACCCAAATTTATATGGCGTACTTCAAGTATACCTTTCCACACACACATACAAAATTGCCTAATCACTAATACCTCTTCCAACATGTCTTAACCCATTCCATGCTTATGACGAGCTGGACTCGTCATGGCACACAGTGGTCGTGTGCTCATGACGAGTCCAGCTCGTCATAAGACCCACCCACGGGGGAAGTGCTGGCGCTCCCCCCGTGGGAATGCGATAGTTGTTTTTTTGGGGGGGAAGGCAGGAGAAGGGCTTCCCCTGCCTCCCCCCCCCCCATCAATGACGTCAGCGCGCGAGGCGCGCTGACGTCATTGGGGGTTTCCCTTTCTTCCCCGACGCGCTGGAAGCCATTTCCTTCCAGCGCGTCGGGGAAATCATGTGAGTTTTGGCTCCGGGGAGTGGGGGTTTGAAACAAAGAGGCATCGAGGGAAAGGAAAGGGTTTTCCTTTCCTCCAATGCCTCTTTTGTGCATTCCTGCTGCACGATCATGCGATCGTGCAGCAGGAATGCCCACTAGACACCAGGGAATTTTTTTTTTTTATATGTTAATGAAAATACTGTTTGGGGGAGTGGCCCCTTGGGCAAGGGTCGCTCCCCTTTTGGGGGCCATATGTTTTTGTGCTCTGCCCCCCTGGGGGGGGGCAGTTTTTCGTATTGTACCCACTAGACCACCAGGGAGAAATGGTGGAGAGTGGCCCCTTGGGCAAGGGTCATTCCCCTTTGGGGGCTTTGTTTGTGGCCGATCGGCCAAATGATAGTGCCCTTTATTTTATTTATTTATTTTAATTAATGCCTTTTTATATAACGTGGACTTTACCCGAAGGTGTCAGAGCGCTTCACAATAGGACAGTAACATTACATGAGGAGAAGGTTACAAGTGAGCATAATACAAAAGGAAGCGTTACATTACATGAGGAAAAAGTGACAATTGTGCAAATAACAAAATAAACAAGATACAAAAAGAGGTATGCGTTACAAGAGGAAAAAGTGACAGGTGTGCATGATACATGAGATACAAAATACAAATAGAGGTATAATACTGCAATAAGTGGCAGTCACTCAGAACACACTGGGAAGGCACTTCTATAGGCATGGAGTACAGAATTTCCTATAGTGGAAGAACCTCCTTGAGGGAGTAGAGAGGGCGTGAATTAAACAGGAGACTTAAAATGAAGGGTACACAAACATAAAATCCAACACAGCATGCAAGGGTTAGGAATGTACAGGAAAAAGTACAAATTTACAATGAAGAGCGAACTTCCTAGAGGGGGCTGAGAGTGAAAGTATTAGTTCTGAAAGTGTCTTTGGAAGAGAAGAGATTTGAGGTCAGCTTTGAAGATCCGGGTAGAGGAGGTGGCACGGAGCAATGGGGGAAGCGAGTTCCAGATTCTCACCGCATTTCCTGAGAAGGATTGCACCATCGATCTTTCCCTTTTGAAGGGGGGGGGGCTCAAGCAGAAGCTTTTCCGCATTGCGAGAAGGGCGAGAGCCACCGGACAATTTCAATTTATTTGCCAGGTAACGAGGGGAGGAGGTGTGTAAGGCTTTGTCTGTGATGCAGGCAGTTTTGTAAATAGATCTTGCCTCGATCGGAAGCCATCGAAGAGAGGACAGGATAGGAGTGACGTGGTCGCTTCGTTTAGACCCTGAAATGAAGCGAGCTGCTGAATGGAGGATGGATTTGAGAGGGGAGAGGTGGGATTTGGGTAGGCCCGTCAGAAGAAAATTGCAATAATCCAGTCTTGAGAGAACCAGAGATTGTACCAAGGTTTTTAAGTCTTTCTCCGGGAAGAACCGACGGATCCCCCATAGAAGGCGCAACTGGTAACGTGCGTTCTTAGCAATAGAGTTGATGTGGGAGATTAGGTTGAGTCTTTTGTCAAGAATGACACCTAGGGATTTAGCGCTGTCGACAATGATGGGTTTGTTGTTGAGTAGGTTCAGCTGATCCATCCAAGATTGAATAGGAGGAGGTGAGAGAGAGGTAGAGAGGAGGAGGAATTCAGTTTTGGCGGGATTCAGAATGAGTTGGTGATCTAACATCCAGTTGTGAATAGAGTTGAGAGTAGAGTTGAGTAGTGAGAGATCGTGTGCAGAAGATACCTTAAGGTATCTTCCCACTAGTCCACCAGGCATTTATTTGTGGAGAGTGACCCCTTGGGCAAGGGTCACTCTCCTTTGGGGGCAATATTTGTGGCTGTGTCTGCCCCCAGGAGGGCAGATCGCCATGTTTTTTTTAAAAATTGGGCCCACTAGACCACCAGGGATTTGTTTGAGGGGAGTGGCCCCTTGGGCAAGGGTTGCTCCCCTCTGGGGAGCATTAATTTGGCCGTTTCTGCCATCCTGAGGAGCAGATTGGCTGATTTGTTTTTTGTAGGTCCACTAGGCCACCAGGGTTTTTATGTTGGGGAGCGGCCCCTTGGGCAAGGGTCGCTCCCCTTTATGGGAGGATGATTGTGGCCATTTCTGCCCTCTTTGGGTGGCAGAATAGCAGTATGTTTTTAGGCCCATCTACCCCCAAGGAGGGCAGAAGCCAGTAGACACCAGGGTTTTTTTTAATTTTTGTGTTGGGGAGTGGCCAAAAGGGCAATGGTTGCTCCGCTTTTACGGGGGTGAATATTGTATTTATACTCTTTGGCCCACCTACCCCTTAGCTTGGCTGGTGGATTGTGTGTGAACTGGTGCATTATTTGCATTTTATGATTGTAATGTTTTTTTTCTCCTTTTTATTCTAGTGTAAAGCTTTTGATTCCTGTTTGCAATTTCAGCAGTGGTTGTTCTGCAGTTTTGCGTAATTGCATTTATTTGGTAAGAAAAATATTTTTGTTGTGTGTACTCCAAATGAGTATTATTGTCATGCATGAATAAATTTTTTTATAAGTGGTGTCATAATGGCAGCATATTTGTTATTGTTCAGAGCATGAAATTCTTTGCGATGTTTTGCATTGTCGTATGTGTAATTATTTTTTTCTTCTTTTTTAGTGGGATATTGTTGATCTTCACTGTGTCTGTGCAGAGTAGGTGGTGGTGAGTCTAGCTGCTTCTGTCACGTGAGTGGTATAGTGTTGGAGTATATAGGTCTTTGTGATTAAGCTACATTTTGTTTATTTCTTTTTTTACAAAGGGTTTGTTGTTGTTGACTTGTTTGACAAGTAACCTTTATTAGTAAGCATTATGGCTAGTCGTAGAATGACTGCTCTGCAGGTCGTTGGTTTGCTTCTTGAATCTTCCTCTGAGCAGGATTATGAGACTGACAGTGCGTCTGAGGGAGAGGAGGGAGGGGAAGATTCAGGCAGTGAGTTTTCTCTCCACATGGAATCATCGGATGATGAAGGTACTCTCAGTGCAGATGAAGGTACTCTCGGTGTGGATGAATCTACTCTCAGTGCGGATGAAGTGCCTGTTTTAGAGGAGGATACTACTGTGCCGATGGTGCAAGAGGCATCTGGATTGCAGCCTGGGGCTGCTAGGCTTCCTACTGGAAGTGCTGGACTCTGGGTTGATCCAAACATGGTGCAGCCGGTGTTGCCTGCCTTTAGTGGTTATGCAGGGTGTAGAGTGGATTGTGAACATTATTTGCCTATACAGTATTTTCAGTTGTTTATGGATGATGTATTTTGGGTGAGATTGTTGAGCAGACTAATTTGTGTGCTGAACAGTTTTTGAGGAACAACAGTGCCAGACTTAGGCCCCATTCTAGAGCTACCCGGTGGAGTCCCACAAATCTGGAAGAGATGAAGAAGTTTTTGGGTTTGACTTTTTTGATGGGTTTGATAAGGAAGCCGTCCATGGGTTCATATTGGTCTACCAGTCCCTTGATGGCAACGGCCATATTTCCTGCAGTTATGACTCGTGATCAGTATTTACTTTTGCTTCGGATGCTGCATTTTGTTGATAACGGTTTGGCGTTGCCACGAGATCACCCTGAATGTGACCGTCTTTTAAGATTCGGCCTGTTCTTGATCACTTTGTAGATCGATTTTCAGAGATCTATACTCCAGGGAAAGAAATATCTATTAATGAGTCTTTGGTCCTGTTCAAGGGCCGTTTGGTTTTTAGGCAGTTCATTCCTAGCAAGAGGGCACGCTATGGAATTAAGCTGTATATGTTGTCTGAGAGTAGGACAGGATATGTTTTTAATTTGCGTGTGTACACTGGTAGGGATTCCACTATTGACCCCCCGGTTGTCCGTCCACTTTTGGAGTTTCAGAGAAAATTGTGTGGGATCTTGCTAGAGGACTGTTTAACAGAGGCCACCATTTGTACCTTGATAACTTCTACACTGCTGTGCAATTGTTTAAGGAATTGTTCAAAGTGGACATTTTTGCTTGTGGCACAATCCGCTCTAACCGTAAAGGTTATCCAAAAGAGCTTGTTTGCAAAAAACTTCAGAGGGGACAGTGCAGTTCCTTGCGTAGTGATGAACTACTAGCTGTGAAATTTGTGGACAGGAGGGATGTGTACATGCTGACTACCATCCATGATGAGAGTACTTCACCTGTGGCTGTTTGGGGTCAGATTGCTGAAGTGCGCAAACCTGTGTGCATTTTAGACTACAATAAGCACATGGGTGGTGTTGATAGAGTAGATCAGAGGTTGGAACCTTACACTGCTATTCGTAAGGCTTACATTTGGTATAAGAAGTTGGCCATCCATCTCTTCAGTTTAGCAACTTTCAATGCTTTTGTTGTGTTCAAGGAGTGTTCTCCTGCGTCAAAGTTGACTTTTGTTCAGTTTCAGCAGTCTTTCATAGGCAGCCTTGTTGTTGTGGAACAGGCAAGTGTTCCTAGAGTTGGAGTGGTGGAGGATGTGGCTCGATTGAAAGATCGCCACTTTCCTGATCACATTCCTCCTACATCCTCAAAAGACTTTCCCACTAGGAGATGTAGAGTCTGTTGGCGAAGAGGTACGCAGAAGGAGACTCGTATGTACTGCCCTGAGTGTCCTTCTAACCCTGGGCTGAGTGTGCCTGCTTGTTATAGAGCATACCACAAGCAAAAGAATTATTGGGAGCAACCATGAGTGGTAAAGTGAACTGCCTGGTCTGTAATGTTTAAGAATTGTTGTTCTGTTTCAAGGTTGGCATTAGTGCAATGTATTTAGTTTCTGATTTTGTGTTAGGAGATTTGTATCTATTTGCAATTTTTTGGTGTTTTCTTTTTTGTATAAAAAAATCCTAAATGTTATGGTGGTGTGTGTAGGCTGGTGCTTGGCTGGCGGTGTGCGTGGAGTGGCGCTTGGCTGGCGGTGTGCGTGGAGTGGCTCTTGGCTGGCGGTGTGCGTGGAGTGGCTCTTGGCTGGCGGTGTGCGTGGAGTGGCGCTTGGCTGGCGGTGTGCGTGGAGTGGCGCTTGGCTGGCGGTGTGCGTGGAGTGGCGCTTGGCTGGCGGTGTGCGTGGACTGGCGCTCGGCTGGCGGTGTGTGGTAGTGACTTGCTGCTGGTCACTACACACACTGCTAGCCGAGCGACACTCCACGCAATCCATCAGCTTGTGTGGTTGCTGTGTTAGGAATGTGGGCGTGTGAAAGTGATGGGCCCTTGAATGGCGCTGTCTGCTGGTGTGAGTGTTGTAATGTGATGGGCCCGCGGCTGGTGGTGTGAATGGTTTTGTATGTGTCACACGTATGAAAGGTGTATGAATGGCCTGTAAAGAGGTTGGTGCCTTGTCGTGGCTTTACAGCTCACGAGCTGTGAGTCAATGGTTCAGTTTCTCATCCTTTCAATTATTAACAGTGCATTTCATTTTTGTGAAATCACTTGTTAATACAATTGTATATACTGAACCATCACTCACACTGCGTGCCAAATCCAACCAGTATGTGTGTGCTTGAGGATTAGATGGCTGTGCAGTAATATTTTTTTTGTCTTTCTCAAGCAGGGTGTACCTTGTCCCTTTTTGTGAATGTTGTAATGTGTTTGTTTCGTGCCTGGTGGTGTGAATGGTCTTGTGTGTATCACGTATGAAAGGTGTGTGAATGGCCTGTAAAGCGGTTGGGGCCTTGACGTGGCTTTACAGCTCACGAGCTGCGAGTCACTGGTTCAGTTTTTTGCCCTTTCAATTATTGACAGTGCATTTCATTTTTGTGAAATCTCTTGTTTATAAAATTGTATATACTGAACCATCACTTGCCCTCGTGCCAAATCCAACCAGTATGTGTGTGTGCTTGAGGAATAGATGGCTGTGCAGTAATCTTTGTCTTTTTAGTCTGTCTGCCAAGGTGTACATTCCGTCTAAGAATAACCTACCAGCTGTAGATATTGTCGTAAATGAAACACCCATGGGAGTACATGGTGATATCTCTCTTGTGGATCACAACAAGTTGTGTTACCCACAATGTCCTGCAAACCTCAAAATGTCTGTCACATTTTCCTTGCAATATTGTGCCAAAATTTTCACGCTGCAGAAATAAACAACACATTATCTCAAAACGACCTGGTTTTGCAAGGAGGGTCACCTGGGTTTTGGCCCGTGCTCGGCGGCCATCTAGGAAACCTACCAACCCACACATTTCTGAAAACTAGACACCTGGGGGCTTCCAAGGAGGTATGGCTTGCATGGATCCCCCAACGTTTCCTACCAGAATCCCTTGCAAACCTCAATTTTAGCTGAAAAATCACTCTTTTCACACATTTTTGTGTGGGAAAGTTGTGGCATCATCGGGCTCACACAAATTTCCTACCACCCAGCGTTCCCCCAGGTCTCCCGATAAAAATGGTGCCTCACTTGTGTGGGAGGCCCAAGTACCCGCGACATGCAAGGACACAAAACGTTTTGAGGCGACATCAACATTGCCTATCTCAAAACCACCTGGTTTTGAAAGGGGGGTCACCTGGGTTTTTGGCCCCGTGCTCGGCGGCCATCTAGGGAAACCTACCAAACCCACACATTTCTGCAAAGTAGACACCCGGGAGCTTCCAGGAGGTATGGCTTGGTGGATCCCCCAACGTTTCCTACCCAGAATCCCTGCAAACCTCAATTTTAGCTGAAAAATCACTTTTTTCAGACATTTTTGTGTGGGAAAGTGTGGCATCACCGGGCTCACACAAATTTCCTACCACTCAGCGTCCCCCAGGTCTCCCAATAAAATGGTGCCTCTCTTTTGTGGGAGGCCCAAGTACCCGCAATAGGCAAGGTTCCAAAACGTAGTGAGGCGACATCACCCGCAACAGGCAAGGGCCCAAAACATTTTGTGATAGGCAATGTTGATGTTGCCTCAAAACGTTTTGTGTCCTTGCATGTCGCGGGTACTTGGGCCTCCCCCACAAGTGAGGCACCATTTTTATCGGGAGACCTGGGGGAACACTGGGTGGTAGGAAATTTGTGTGAGCCCGGTGATGCCACACTTTCCCACACAAAAATGTCTGAAAAAGTGATTTTTTCAGCTAAAATTGAGGTTTGCAGGGGATTCTGGGTAAGGAAACGTTGGGGGATCCACGCAAGCCATACCTCCCTGGAAGCCCCCGGGTGTCTACTTTTCAGAAATGTGTGGGTTTGGTAGGTTTCCCTAGATGGCCGCCGAGCACGGGGCCAAAACCCAGGTGACCTCTTGCAAAACCAGGTGGTTTTGAGATAGGCAATTTTGATGTTGCCTCACTACGTTTTGGGCCCTTGCCTGTCGCGGGTACTTGGGCCTCCCCACAAGTGAGGCACCATTTTTATCGGGAGACCTGGGGAACGCTGGGTGGTAGGAAATTTGTGTGAACCCATTAATGCCACACTTTCCCACACAAAAATGTCTGAAAAAAGTGATTTTTTTTCAGCTAAAATTGAGGTTTGCAGGGGATTCTGGGTAAGGAAACGTTGGGGGATCCAAGCAAGCCATACCTCCCTGGAAGCCCCCGGGTGTCTACTTTGCAGAAATGTGTGGGTTTGGTAGGTTTCCCTAGATGACCGCTGAGCACGGGGCCAAAACCCAGGTGACCTCCTGCAAAACCAGGTGGTTTTGAGATAGGCAATTTGATGTCGCCTCACTACGTTTTGGGCCCTTGCCTGTCGCGGGTACTTGGGCCTCCCACACAAGTGAGGCACCATTTTTATCGGGAGACCTGGGGGAACGCTGGGTGGTAGGAAATTTGTGTGAGGCCAGTGATGCCACACTTTCCCACACAAAAATGTGTGACAAAAGTGATTTTTTCAGCTAAAATTGAGGTTTGCAGGGGATTTTGGGTAAGGAAACGTTGGGGGATCCACGTAAGCCATACCTCCCTGGAAGCCCCCGGGTGTCTACTTTTCAGAAATGTGTGTGTTTGGTAGGTTTCCCTAGGTGCCGGCAGAGCTAGGGTTCACAAACTACAGCTAGGCACTTTGCCAAAAAAGGGTCATTTTTCACTGCGAAATTGAGGTGTGACCACGTTGTGTTTTGCGCCGTTTCCTGTCGCGGGCACTAGGCCGACCCACACAAGTGAGGTACCATTTTTCTCGTAAGACTTTGGGGAACGCGGGGTGGGTGGAAATTTGTGGATCCACGCAGATTCCAGAACTTTTCACCTTAGAAATGTGGGGAAAATGTGTTTTTTTTGACAATTTGTCAGGTTTGCAAGGGTTTCTGGGTAACAGAACCTGGTGGGAGGCAGTCAAGTCACCCCATCCTGGATTCCCCTGGGTGTCTAGTTTTAAAAAATGTATAGGTTTGCTAGGTTTTCCTAGGTGCCGGCAGAGGTAGGGTTCAAAAACTACAGCTAGGCACTTTGCCAAAAAAGGGTCATTTTTCACTGCGAAATTGAGGTGTGACCACGTTGCGTTTTGCGCCGTTTCCTGTTGCGGGCACTAGGCCGACCCACACACGTGAGGTACCATTTTTCTCGGAAGACTTTGGGGAACGTGGGGTGGTTGGAAATTTGTGGATCCACGCAGATTACAGAACTTTCCACCACAGAAATGTGGGGAAAATGTTTTTTTTTTTTTATACTTTTTAGGTTTGCAAGGGATTCTGGGTAACAGAACCTGGGGGGAGGCAGTCAAGTCATCCCATCCTGGATTCCCCTGGGTGTCTAGTTTTCAAAAATGTATAGGTTTGCTAGGTTTCCCTAGGAGCCGGCAGAGGTAGGGTTCAAAAACTACAGCTAGGCACTTTGCAAAAAAAGGGTCATTTTTCACTGCGAAATTGAAGTGTGACCACGTTGCGTTTTGCGTCGTTTCCTGTCGCAGGCACTAGGCCGACCCACACAAGTGAGGTACCATTTTTCTCATAAGACTTTGGGGAACATGGGGTGGGTGGAAATTTGTGGATCCACGCAGATTCCAGAACTTTCCACCACAGAAATGTGGGGAAAATGTGTTTTTTTTGGCAATTGTTTAGGTTTGCAAGGGATTCTGGGTAACAGAACCTGGTAGGAGGCAGTCAAGTCACCCCATCCTGGATTCCCCTGGATGTCTAGTTTTCAAAAATGTATAGGTTTGCTAGGTTTCCCTAGGTGCCCGCAGAGCTAGGGTTCAAAAACTACAGCTAGGCACTTTGCCAAACAAGGGTCATTTTTCACTGCGAAGTTGAGGTGTGACCACATTGCGTTTTGTGCCGTTTCCTGTCGCAGGCACTAGGCCGACCCACACAAGTGAGGTACCATTTTTCTTGTAAGACTTTGGGGAACGCGGGGTGGGTGGAAATTTGTGGATCCACGCAGATTCCAGAACTTTCCACCACAGAAATGTGGGAAAATTTGGGTTTTTTGACAATTGTTTAGGTTTGCGAGGGATTCTGGGTAACAGAATCTGGTGGGAGGCAGTCAACTCACCCCATCCTGGATTATCCTGGGTGTCTAGTTTTCAAAAATGTATAGGTTTGCTAGGTTTCCCTAGGTGCCGGCAGAGCTAGGGTTCAAAAACTACAGCTAGGCACTTTGCCAAAAAAGGGTCATTTTTCACTGCGAAATTGAGGTGTGACCACGTTGCGTTTTGCGCCGTTTCCTGTTGCAGGCACTAGGCCGACCCACACAAGTGAGGTACCATTTTTCTCGTAAGACTTTGGGGAACGCGGGGTGGGTGAAAATTTGTGGATCCACACAGATTCCAGAACTTTCCACCACAGAAATGTGGGGAAAATGTGGTTTTTTTGACAATTTGTTAGGTTTGCGAGGGATTCTGGGTAACAGAACCTGGTGGGAGGCAGTCAAGTCACCCCATCCTGGATTCCCCTGGGTGTCTAGTTTTGAAAAATGTATAGGTTTGCTAGGTTTCCCTAGGTGCCGGCAGAGCTAGGGTTCAAAAACTACAGCTAGGCACTTTGCCAAAAAAGAGTCATTTTTCACTGCGAAATTGAGGTGTGACCACGTTGCGTTTTGCGCCGTTTTCTGTTGCAGGCACTAGGCCGACCCACACAAGTGAGGTACCATTTTTCTCGTAAGACTTTGGGGAACGCGGGGTGGGTGAAAATTTGTGGATCCACGCAGATTACAGAACTTTCCACCACAGAAATGTGGGGAAAATGTGGTTTTTTTGACAATTTTTTAGGTTTGCGAGGGATTCTGGGTGACAGAACCTGGTGGGAGGCAGTCAAGTCACCCCATCCTGGATTCCCCTGGGTGTCTAGTTTCCAAAAATGTATAGGTTTGCTAGGTTTCCCCAGGTGTTGGCAGAGCTAGTGTTCAAAAACTACAGCTAGACACTTCGCAAAAAAATGGTAAATTTTCATTGTGAAAATGTGGTGTGTTCACGTTGGGTTTTGAGCCATTTCCTGTTGTGGGCACTATGCCTACCCACACAAGTGAGGTACCATTTCATCGGGAGACTTAGGGTAATTCAGATTTGTAAAGCAACTGTTATTACCTATTGATTTTTGATGCATTTCTGCCTTCCAAATGAAAGACATTGTGTAAAAAAGAAGTCATTTTGAAAAATGACCAATAATTCTCATGCTAGTATGAGTATTCCCACTTTCGAAAATGTGCAAATATGTACTGTTTCTAAACTCTATAATTTGTTCCCATTTCAGAAATACATAGGTGTCTTTCATACCGATTTTTCCATGTATACATTTTCCCACAATAATTGCTATATACCCGGTACATAATAAAAAGCCATTGCAAATTGCTACTCAGTTTTTGACTCTGGGTTCGTCTGGTTCTTGGTGAACCTACAAGTCCTATATATCCCCACAACCAGGAAGGTCCAGCGGATGTAACGGTATATTGCTTTTAAAGAGCTGTCATAATTACAAGAAGTTACAGGTGAAAACGTTGACACAAAAGGCTGTTTTTTTCAACTAATTTTCAATTTTTCCTATATTTAACTGTTAGTTTCTATAAAGAAACCTTGATGGATCTACACAAATGACCCCTTGCTGAATTCAGACTTTTGTCTACTTTTCTAAAATGTATAGCTTTCCAGGATCCATTATTGCATTCATACCCATTTCTACCATTAACTGGAAGGAGGTTGAAAGCACAAAAAATAGCAAAAATAGGCTATGTCCCAGAAAAATGCCAAAACTGTGTAAAAAATGTTGGTTTTCTGACAAAAGTCTGTCATTCCCTAAAAGCTGGGAAAATGGTGATTTCAGCCCCACAAACCCTTTTTTGATAACATTTGCAGGGAAAAACCCAGACGCTTTCATTTGCAGCCCGTTTTTCCCATTTTTCCAAAAAACAACAACATTTTGCTGTATTTTGGCTAATTTCTGGGACCCCTCCAGGGGAATCCACAAACCCTGGGTACCTTTAGAATCCCCATGATGTTGGAAGAAAAGGACGCAAATTTGGCGTGGATACCTTATGTGGTCAAAAAGTTACAGGGGCCTAAGCGCGCACTACCCCAAATAGCCCAAAAAAGGCTTAGCACAGGGGGGAAATGCCTAGCAGCGAAGGGGTTAAATCTCATTTTCTGCTGCACCTTTATTTTTCACTGATCGCTCAGAATGTTAGAGCTACAAAATTTAATACAGCAATCGTTCCCATATTACTGTTGTAAGTCTCACCTTATTCCTGAAAGCATGTATGCATGTGTCTATGCTTTTTGCTAGTGGCATCATATAAAAAAGAAACATACAAATAGTTGTATTCCTGTGTTTCACATATCTAGCATCTTCAGATGCATAACACATGTGAGAATACATATGCAAGTAGAGACATACTTCAGTCACAAGACCATGTAGACATTTAAACTTGACAGACTGCTTTTCCCATTTCAAGCAGACACCTAAAGGTATACAGCATCCTTCAAGAATACCTTTCCACAGACTCATACAAAATAGCCTAATAGCTAATCCCTCTTCCAACATGTCTTAAACCTCACTTTTCTGCTGCACCTTAATTTTTCACAAACTGCTCAGAATGTTAGAGCTACAAAATATAAAACAGCAATCCTTCCTATGTTACTGTTATAACTCTCACCATGTTCCTGAAAGCATGCATGCATGTATCTGTGCCTTTTCCTAGTGGCTTCATGCATAAAAGAAACATACAAATAGTTGTATACCTGTGTTTCAGACGTCTAGCATCTTCAGAAGCATAACATGTGTGAGAATACATGTGCAAGTAGAGACATTCCTCACCCACAAGACCATGCAGATGTTAAAACTTCATAGACTGCACTTCCCATTTCAAGCAGACACCTAAATTTTACGGCGTACCTCAAGTGTACCTCTCCAGAGACTCATAAATGTATCCCTAATCACTAATCCCTCTACTAAAATGTCTTAAAGCACACTTTTCTTTTGCAGCTTCAATTTTCACCAACTCCTGATAATGTTTGGCCTACCAAAGTTTAAAACAGCAATTCTTCCCATGTCACTGTTGTAAGTCTAACCATATTCCTGAAAGCATGCATGCATGTGTCTATGCCTTTTGCTAGTTGTGTCACACTTGAAAAAGAAACATACAAATTGTTGTATACCTGTGTTTCAGACGTCTAGCATCTTCGAATGCATAACACGTGTGAGAATACATGTACAAGTAGGGACATACCTCAGTCACAAGACCACACAGACCTTAAAACTTGACAGACTGCTTTTCCCATTTGAAGCAGACAAGAAAATGTATATGGCATACTTCAAGTGTACCTTTCCAGAGACTCATACAAAGTACCCTAATCACTAATCCCTTTACCAACACGACTTAAACCTCAGTTTTATGCTGCAGCTTCATTTTTCGCCGACTGCTCACAATGTTAGACCTACTAAATTTAAATCAACAATCCTTCTCATGTCACTGTTATAAGTCAAATCATATTCCTGAACATATGCATGCTTATGTCTGTGTCTTTCCCATTTCACTATTAGAAGTCTCACTCTCACCACGGTGCTGAAAGCATGCATGCATGTGTCTGTGCCTTTTCCTGGTGGCGTCATTCATAAAAAGAAATATACAAATTGTCATATACCTGTGTTTAAAATGTCTACCATATTCAGATGCATAAAACATTTGAGAATACATGTACAAGTAGACACATACCTCAGTCACAAGAGCACACAGATCTTTAAACTTGACTCAGTGCACTTCCCATATCAAACAAAAATCTACATTTATACACCCTACTTCAAGTATACTTTCCACAGATTCATACAAAGTATCCTAATCACTAATACCTCTTCCAACATGTCTTAAACCTCACTTTTCTTCTGCACCTTCATTTTTCACTGACCGCTCAGAATCCTAGAGCTACAAAATTTAAAATAGCAATCCTTCCCATATTACTATTTTAAGTCTCACCATATTCCTGAAAGCATGTATGCATGTGTCTATGCTTTTTGCTAGTGGCATCATACAAAAAAGAAACATACAAATAGTTGTATACCTGTATTTCACACGTCTAGCATCTTCAGATGCATAACACATGTGAGAATATATGTACAAGTAGAGACATACCTGAGTCACAAGACCATGAAAAACCTTTAAACTTGACAGACTGCTTTTCCCTTTTCAAGCAGACAATAAAATGTATACAGCCTACTTTGTGTGTAGCTTTCCAGAGACTCATACAAAGTAGCCTAGTCCCTAATCCCTCTGCCAACATATCTTAAATCTCACATTTCTCTGGCAGCTTCACTATTCACCAACTGCTCAGAATGTTGGGCCTTCACAAATTTAAATCAGCAATCCTTCTCATGTCAGTGTTATAAGTCTAACCATATTCATGAACACATGCATGCTTTTGTCTCTGTCTTTCCCATTACACTGTTGTACGTCTCACCATATTCCTGAAAACATGCATGCATGTCTCTGTGCCTTTTGCTACTGGCATCATACATAAAAGAATCATACAAATAGTTGTATACATGTGTTTCACACATCTAGCATCTTCAGATGCATAACACATGTGAGAATACATGTACAAGTAGAGACATACCTGAGTCACAAGACCATGCAGACCTTTAAACTTGACAGACTGCACTTCCCATTTCAAGCAGACACCCAAATTTCTACGGCGTACTTCAGGTGTACCTTTCCACAGACTCATGCAATGTGCCCTAATCACTAATCCCTCTACTAACATTTCTTAAACCTCACTTTTCTTTTGCAGCTTCAGTTTTCACCAACTCCTGAAAATGTTGGGCCTACCAAAATTTAAAACAGCAACCCTTCCCATGTTACCGTTGTAAGTCTTACCACATTCCTGAAAGCATGCATGCATGTGTCTGTGCCTTTTGCTACTGTCGTCATACATAAAAAGAAACATACAAATTGTTATATACCTGTGTTTCAGGGGCCCTATTCACAGAACTAACTTAAGACAAAATCCTAAACTTACTACCATTTTGTATTCACAGAAGGCACTTACTCATTTTGGTATTCACAGAAGGCACTTACTCATTTCGGTATTCACAGAAGTTAGTAGTCCTAACTTTAGGACTCCTAAATGCCTTCTGTGAATCCCGAAAGTCTTATAGTTAGGATTTTTCTCAGTTTAGGAGTAGTAAAGTTAGGACTCCTAACTTTAGGACTTCCTAAATGCCTTCTGTGAATACCGAAAGTCTTAAAGTTAGGATTTTCTCAGTTTAGGAGTAGTAAAGTTAGGACTCCTAACTTTACTACTCCTAAACTGAGAAAAATCCTAACTTTAAGACTTTTCGGTATTCACAGAAGGCATTTAGGAGTCCTAAAGTTAGGACTCCTAACTTCTGTGAATACCGAAATGAGTAAGTGCCTTCTGTGAATACCAAAATGGTAGTAAGTTTAGGATTTTGTTTTAAGTTAGTTCTGTGAATCGGGCCCCAGATGTCTAGCATCTTCAGATGCATAACACATGTGAGAATACATGTACAAGTACAGAAATACCTCAGTCACAAGACCACACAGACCTTTAAACTTGACAGACTGCTTTTCCCATTTCAAGCGGACACCAAAATGTATGCATCCTACTTCAAGTGTAGCTTTCCAGAAACTCATACGAAGTAGCCTAATCCCTAATCCCTCTGCCAACATATCTTACACCTCACTTTTCTCTGGCAGCTTCATTTTTCACCGATTGCTCAGAATGTTAGACCTACTAAATATAAATCAACAATCCTTCTCATGTCACTGTTATAATTCTAACCATATTTCTGAAAGCATGCCTGCATGTGTCTGCGCCTTTTCCTAGTGGCGTCATACATAAAAAGAAACATACAAATTGCTGTATACCTGTTGTTAGAAGGTGGTTCTGACCATCTGAGCCGCCCGGATTTTTCGCTTTTTGAACACCTAATTGTTGAGGTTTTACTGTGGGAGAGCCTCATAAGTTGGGACTTTCCCACAGTGAACTCATGATGTAAGAGACTGCATGTGAAATTTACCGGTGTCCCCCTGGTGAGAGTAGGCCACTGAGCTGCAGCCGGAGTAAGGGGCACCGGGCTGGTTACATGCAGACACGTGTGTACATGCGTGTGCACATGTGTAGGGGCTGCGCGGGGGAGATTGCTGGCATGCGCAGCCCAGGAGCAGGTACAGATAGAATGGTGTGGCAGGAATTATGCAGAGTTGGGTGGTGAAATGGAATAGGCTTTATACTATGGGAAGACACATGTAAGGGACAGTCAGTGTGCTTTACTGTTTTCATTGAAGGAATACTCCATTATCCTCCTATGAAGATGAGGACCACATGGGGTAGCTTCACTTCCCTAGGGCCTACAAATTCCAGACATGCACCAAAGTACACTGTAACTTATGTGAGAAGAAGTATTCTGCTGAGTCCAAAGCCATATCTGTACTGCTTATGGGTCATCCAGAAATGTCATATCCTCTGACTCAGCTCATAACCAGAGCCTGGCTGGGTGAGACCCTGCCAGGCTGGATTAATGACCTTCCTCCCCAAGCTGTAGCATTCCAAAGGCGAAGGTCTCCTCTCCAAGAGGGAGAGAAGGTGGGTGGAGCTGCAGGTTATCCATCAGCAGCTGTCACCTGGTGCCAGGCACCAAGCTGCTCTGGAGAGAAGGCAGCAAGGGGGGAAGGGGGCTTTTCAGAGACCATGCGGCATGAAACCCCTGGACGACGCCATTTTGAACTATCCCAGAGGCCTGGGCAGGAAGGAGGGAGCAGGGGCAGAGAGGTGATGTGTCGCTGCAGGATAGGGCAGCAGAGCCTTCCTGCCAGCCCCCTCCAAATTCTTTTAAAAGGTCTTGCACAGGAAGAGGAGCTCTCTCTGGGGTGTGGTCTGCTGAGGAAGACTGGTGCTGGAGTCTGGCGCCATGGGCAGTTGGAAGGAGTAACCCCCTGACGGTCCCAGGACCCTGGATTGTGCCTGCGGTCGAGTCCAGGACCAGTGAGGAGAAGCCTGGGCCTCTGCGCAAGGAGAAGAGAGGCCCAGGAGGAGAGCCAGGTGAAAGGCTGGCTCAGGGAGCCAGTGAAGACAGCTCCCTGCTGAGTTCACCCTCTGGGTGGCCAGGAGGGCGAAGGAAAGTGCCCCAGATGGCTAGGGCTGGCCATCAGGAGCGAGAAGAGGCCAAAATGGTGCAGATCGGTCCCCGGGGGGCTGAGATATGCCCCCAGAAGGCAGGCGACCTTTGACTTCTGGCCGGAACGACGACGAAGCGTGTGGGGCTCTGCCGCCGGTCTCAAATATGCCCCCGGGGTGGGTCAGGTCCCGGGGGCTGCCCTCGAAGAAGTAAAGTCAGGGAGCACCGTTGCGCTCCCCGTAAAGTTGCCCAACAGGGGCCACCCTGGCCGCCCATAGTATTGGAAGGAGGGGAGTGCCGTTGCGCCCCCCTCACAGGAGAAGAAAAGCCTGGGAGCGCCGTCGCGTTCCTCGCAAAGAATTCCCAGGGGCCCAGGACCCCAACTCCGGGGCCCGAAGCTACAGAGGAAGTCGGGGAGCACCGTTGCGCTCCCCGTGAAGACCTCCTCGGGGCCCAGAATCACAACTCCGGGCCCCAGTGTGCCCCGTGAAGGAAGGGGGAGTGCCGCTGCACTCCCCTGCTGCAGGAGGAAGGCAGGGGGAGTGCCATCGCACTCCCCCGAGGTCCAGCGGGACCAGCGGCAGCCACCGTGTCTGACCGCAGGAGCGGGCAGACCAGAATAGAAGTGCCGGCTCTCGCAGCAGCACGCGAGGGTGCTGGCCAGTCGGGGAGCCGCTGGGGGTGGGCTCCCCGAGCGGCTCTCCAACGATCGTGAATGCGGGGTGCCCGGGTGGGACCGGGCCCCTGAGAGGCAGCCGGAGCAGCCGTGGGTGGGCTCCATGAGCTGCGACAAACTCACCTGGCATGAGGGGTCCGGGTGGGACCGGGCCCCCAATGGCATGAAGAAGTGGCATGAGACCACCAATGCTGGAGGCGTGGCTCTCACCGAGCAGCGGGGGAGCCGCTACTATGTTATGCACGGGGCAGGAGCGCCTCGCCCCATAATGCCTTGCAGGCCTGGACCGGCCTGCAAGGAAAAACGGCAGGTTCTCTGCGAGTGGTGACCCCAGGATGACGGTGTCATTACCAGGTGCATGCCAAGGTGCAGGGGGAGCTGCAGGAGCAATGCAGACTCCCCCAGCACGAAGATGGACAGTCCCTCCCTAAGTCTCTGGGGGACTTGAAAGAAGCAACCACTCAAGTGCTCAGCTCTGCGTCAACAGCATCATGTAGCTGGAACTTTTTCTTCTTCAGCTGGTGGTGCGTTAGGGACTGCACCAAGGTATGAAGGGCTGAGCTGGGGATGTCTGGAGAAGGGCATCCCCTGGAGGTGAAGAGGTGCAATTGCACGAGAAGTGCACTTACCAATGTTATTTCTTTTGAGGGACTGAAAGTCACATGTGTAATGTGAAGTCAAAAGCAAAGTGGGGTTATGTTGCAGGACATTCCCGCTAGGGTGTCTGGCTGTATATGCTTAATCCTGTGATTATAACTGTGATGCCTTTTAGGGGCTTTTATTACAATGCATTATAATGGTTATCAGTTATGATAAGTACTGTCATTTTAAGTGATGCTTAAACATGTATTCTTGCTGCTGTGTTAGGTGAAGAACAGCCCAGACTGTTAACCCCTAAGATGTAGAGCTGTATACTGTCTGATCAGTATGAGATGCTCAGTCAGGGTTATGTGTCACCATGGCAGGTGTGCCCATTTTAAATGCTTGATGAGATAAAGGGGGTGAGTCGCCACTGGGATGGTGCCAGTGGGCAAGGCCACCACTCCAGGTTATGGTCAACTTACTGCATTGGGGGCAAGATGATGTGCATACATGGGAGTGGTGGTACTAGGCCCCACCCCCCCTGCGGGAGGGGTGGGAATGTTATGCAATGTCACAAAGTAATTCCAACAGCTTATGTATATTTGTAAATTGTTGCATGGTATTGAGTAGTGTGTGTATTTAATAAATGTACTCTTCCTTTTATAAAGCAAAGTACAGACTGGACAATCCATTTTTGAGTGTTATTTCTGCGTACTGGTAAATGGCGATTACTAGCCCACACCACCTCCCTTGAGTAAGCCTTAGACTGCTCTGCAACGCTACCCTCTGAGAGTCAAGCGCTACAATGGGGTGGTTGGTTCCCAGTGAAGGACAAATGTAGTCATGTTATTTGTGCAGGCCTCACAGATACTGCCTCGTTTTCCAACACCTGTGCTTTAAACATCTACCATCTTCAGATGCATAACACGTGTGAGTATATATATACAAGTAGAGACATACCTCAGTCACAAGACCACAGAGACTTTTAAACTTGACAGACTGCTTTTCCCATTTGAAACAGTCACCAAAATCTATACGACGTACTTCAAGTATACCTTGCCAGAGTATTTTGGGCCTACCAAAATTTAAGACAGCAATTCTTCCCATGTCACTGTTGTAAGTCTCACCATATTTCTGAATGTATGCATGCGTATATCTGTGTCTTTTACTAGTGAGATGATACATAAAAAAAACCATAGAAATACTTGAATATCTGTATTTCAGACCGCATACTCTCTAAATTTATGTAGAAGAAAGTGTATGCATTCCTTTCTGATCATAATACAGGGAACATGGATATAGAGTTATATAGACTGAGATATAGTTTAATACATCTGTCAACATGAATTAAACATCAGTTTTCTGTACTACTTTCATTAAAGACTCAGGAAGCATATATATTACTATGCACAACCTATTTCAATCTTCATTTCAGTACAATAGAACAAACTACAATACACTTTTGTACATTTGGTAACATACTTCAAACATCACACTTCTCTAATAATTTGCAAACTTTAAAAATAATGCTTTTCAAAGTTAAACATATCACTACAAAGACTGAAGCACTACTACACAATACATAACACACCTTACAAATGTGTTACTCTCCTCTCAAATACTATTGCAGAATATGCAATTTCAGAAAAGATATTCTTTTTCACACAATAAATGTGATGCACCACTTTAAACAAGTAAAAACCAGTAATGGCAAACTTTCCCTCTCTTTCTGCACACAAATAAATGTAAGTAACAAATCAAAATGCTTCCTTCATTATTTCAAATTCTGAAACTCATTTCATTTGGTTAGACATGTTAACCCTTTATTAGTCTCATCTAAAAGTGCCCAAACTGGTTCTGTAATTTACTGTAGTAGTGACTCAGCGGTGCCGCAGTGAAGCATCGCCATGGAGCTGCAAACCCTTACAGGAGTTCAAAATCCTATTTCCAATAATACAAATATTATTTTTTAACAACACACTACTTCTAAACATAGTACTGATTTGGGAAAACTTACTTTAGCAGCATATCACTTATATATACCTTACCATTTTATATTTTAAAACCACAATTAAGTTTCAACCCTTCCCCCATTCTGTTTAATCCTAGTTTCCATAGTAACACTTTCTGCAACATTCAACTGTACCAGAAGGTCGTAAGTTCACCATATTTTCGAGTTCAGCACACTTCGCTTACAAATGCAAATAGCAGGTGTGGCTGACTTTTGCAAAATATTACATTATCCTATCTACTGTACCTTTCAAAAATTTTTCAATAACCAATCAGAAACATGCTTCTTCAGGAAAGTAACATGCATCCTAATTTTTAAGCACACAATGTTTATGACCAACCAATAAGTTATCTACTTTTTCTCAAACAGCACCATCTCCACCATTTTAGATACCTCTCATTCCACCAACTGACTTACTCAGCTACTGATGTCTTTTGATTCCTTCCATACATCCCTTCAAATTGCTTACAGTATGGATTGTAGGCCACAGCTATGTTTTCTGGGGAAAAGGGTAGGCTGAACACAGAGGTATTGACAAAGATCTAGGTTTGAAAAATGTGGATATTAAATGGTTTGCACAGAGAGGAATAAAGTGGCACCAATTGCTGCCTTTGGTTAAAACCTTTTTGCATCTCCAACCCTCTGACCACATGACTGTGCACTGTGGTGGCAATGGCCTAGACACATTTACTGGGGTAGGGCTGGAAATCCTAATGAAGGATATCTTTGCACAATTGATGTTGCTTTTCCATCAAACTGTTTTTGGCTACTCTAATATATGCCAAAGACAGAAATGGAAGTGGTCACATCGATTCTGTCCACAGATTGAGAAGGCTAGGAAGTATGCCAATAAAGCTGTTTCTGCTTACCTCAGAGACCATAGGATGGGCTCCATCTATAACAACAATCTACGTTTTGATATGCATGACATCTACAGAAATGATGGAGTTCACTTCACAGATAAAGGAAACAGAGTATTTCTCAACAACCTTTAGCTGTGCATCCGCACTTACATGTAGCTCCAACAAAGTCATAATGAAAACAAAGGCTCTTGTTAGAGCCACCCTATAACCCAACAGTGAAACTTAATTATTTTTGAACATATATACTCTTTGTAATATTTTCCAGATTCGCGAACCCGTCGTGAATCCACAAAACAAAAGCACGAATTCAATGTACTACAACACAATACACTTTTCATTTTTATTTTTTTATATTATTTCTAACGCTATCACTTTTAATGTGATTATTAACTTCAATCTCACTAGCTCTATAAAAAAAGTTCACAAATGCAACACTACCTTCTGAATTATATACGATTTAATTATTTATTTAAGGTGGATCCGCGAATCCACTGTGACCTTACACTGGGGGGCCGCACTATGAGCCGCGATAGGGTCGCAACTTCTATCGTGAGAGAAAAAAATATATTATTCCCCCCACTTCCATTGCCCCATATCGTCCACGAGAACCCCATCCCGGGGCCCTCCCATTTTTAAAAAAATAAAAATTTAAAAAAGGGAGAGGGGGCTGCTTGGCCTCCCTCCCGGGCCATTTTTGGCCCTGGGGACCCATCCCCCGGGGTTGGCCAATCCTTTCTTTCTCTTTCTTTTTTAAAAATAAAGGGGTAGGGGGGCCTGCACGACCCCCCTACCCGGGCCACTTTGGGCCCTGGGCACCCCGTACCCCGGGGCTTGGCCTCTGGTTGGGGACCGCCCCATTACCCCCGCAGTCCCTGCCGGCTCCCCACCTCTGCAGGAGCAGGCATTGCTTTTAGGCAGAGGGAGCTGCTAACATGCAGCTCCCTTTGCCCAAAAGCAATTCTGCTTCGCTTCATGGAAGCGAGAGCAGTTTTCCCTCTCTTGCTTCCATGAAGCGCAGCAGAGTTTGCTATGGCATGGCGGGAGCATTGCTCCCGCCATGCCATAGCAAACTGCAATGTCCCAGGGTGGGCACCCCAGGACATTGCTGGCGCTGGCCCTGGGGGGTGGCAGTCTCCAGGGCCTTGGAGGGTTCCCGGAGGTGGTTGCCCAGCCCCCCTCCCATCATCTTGAAAGCCCTGGGAGGTGGTGGTCCCCAGAACCGGTGGGCCACAACGGACCCCCTCATTTAAATAAAGTATGCCCCGGGAGGTGGTGGTTCCCGGGGCAGTGTGGGGGGGCTCGAGCAATATATATATATTTATTGCAGCTCAAATCCACCAAGAAGCGCTGAGCACTCTGGAGCGGGTGCTTGTCAGGTACCGTGGCAGTGGTTCCGTGAATTGTATTTGGCTCAATCTTTGCAATAAAGAGACCGCACTCACATGAGAGGGGAAAGACTCGATTTATTCAGCGAGTCACAAATACAGGACGCATTTCGGCTTGCGCTTTCTCGACTGTCAGCGTTCAAGCAACGTTTCCGCATATTATACATCATCGGCTATGGGTTCCTGTTTTGTCATTAGTACATACTTATGAATGCTATGAATTCACATGCTAGGTTACGTAATATGCAAGGGTATAACTAGTACATGGAGAAAGGGTGAGTTAATTTAGTGTGGCGAGTGAGGCGACCACACTGTACATGGAAGTGCGCGTCTTAAAGTAATTTTAAGTTAGTGTGTAAATTATAAATGTAAGTTATAAGTATGAGTTTTAGTAATTTGAAGGTGGTGCATAAATTATGAATTTAATATAACTTTCGAATTTCTATTGATAATGTAGTTTAAGTTGTGTTTTTATAAAAGAAATAAGGTTTTCCTAACTATAACTAATCCTTAACCTTTGTTTTTGCTCCATCAAATGTCAAAAATTCTAATCATGCAGTTTACTGTCATTGAATGGAGTGTCTATAAGTGGAGAGTGTGTACAGTATAGTGGAGGAAAGTGTTGTAAAGTGGCGTGCAGTGGAATAGCGTAGAGTGGAGTGGCATAGAGTGGAGTGGCCTATAGTGGAGTAGCATGCAATGGAGTGGTGTAGATTGGAATTACATTGAGTTTAGTGCTGTTCACTCTAGTGATGTAGAGTGGAGTGGCATATAGTGGATTAGTGAAAAATTCAGTGGAATAGCGCAGAATTGAGTGGTGTACATTGAAGTGGCACACAGGGAAGTGACATAGAGTTGAATAGCGTAGAGTGTAGTGTCATAGAGTGGAGTTGCATACAGTGGAATAGTGTACAGTGGAGTAACGTACAGTGGAGGGGCGTACAGTAAAATGGCATACACTGGAGTGTCATAAAATGGAGTGGTGTACACTATGAATGTATAGAATACAGTGGTGTGGAATGGAGTGGCATAGAATGGAGTTGAGGAGTGGAGTAGAGTGGAGTGGAGAGGGTCTTAGATATAGGTAAGAATTAGGTTTTATTGTTGTTCACTACCTATTACCACTTTATTTAAATGGTAATAGGGAGAATTTTGTTTATAATGTTATATATACTTTTATAGCAGTCTAGGGAGAACTGCAAATTTATTTTAAGTAGCATGGTAATTTATAGGTATTACCATGCCATCCGTAGACATTTTGTTTGCATATTTAAATATGTTAAAAATAGAAAATACACTTTTGTACACTATATTTGAAAAATATAGTAAATTATAATGTATTTGAAATAAAAACTTTTTTTTTGGTACCATGATACTCCTGAGGCAGTACTGTGGAACTCCCTACATTTTTGGGAAAATGTATAGAAAAAAATATGTTCCATACCTATTACCACTTTATTAAAGTGTTAATAGTTAGGCGACAAATACCAAACCTAATACTTACTTAGATCTGAAGGTGTAACACAGAGCACAGCAAAACTGCACTGAAAAACAAGACGGCTGCCTTTAATTTTTGTAAAGGTAGTCATTAGCCAATCACCTAATTACTTGTCATCGCTATGTACCATGACAACAGATATCATTAAGTTATTTTATCCTATAGCTTAACAACCACTGAACAAATTTAGTTGCCATGTAAAAAGGATCACATACATATTACACTGTAAATCCTGTGAAATTTAATTGAAATCTGACTGACCATTTTTGCATCCCCTTCATCAAACGCCTTAAAACTCTCCATCATGTATAGGGGGCAATAGATCTGAAAAATTCTGCAGAGGTTCATGAAACAGGTGCAAAGGTATTAAGGGGCAAAAACTAGAGCAATTCCTATTTCTGGTAGCCCTAACTATATGTTCCCCGCCATCCACAGTTTTTCTCATCAACAATTTTATTGCAAATGTTGCAGTGATATTATCAAATATGCCATGACTGATGTAACATATGGGGTAATTAGAAGTGCATAGTGAGTGTATGAGTTATATTTACCTTAAGGCACAAGTTATAGTTTCTTGACATAACTATAACTATAGCTGCTGAATTTTGATGGTTTTGTGTCTAAATATGAACCTAACTATAGCGCCCCTGTAACCTTTGTTTTTTAGGGAATTTCTAAGTTATTTTAATTCTATTTCCTAACTATACTGTGTGAGTGAGTGTATGAGTGACCATTTGTGTCTGTGAGTGGGTGTGTGGGTGGTTTTCTAGGTCTGCGAGTGTGTGTGTGAGTGGCTATATCAGTGTGTGAGTAATTGTGTAGGTGTGTAAGTGGATGTGTGAGTGACTGTGTGAGTGACTTTGTGGGTCTGTTAGTGGGTGTTTGAGTGGTTTTGTGGGTCAGTCAGTGCTTGTGTATGAGTGGCTGTATGTGTGTGAGTGGGCATGTAAGTGGTTGTATGGGTATGTAAGTGGGTGTGTATGTGGGAGTGGGTATATGAGTACATGTACGAGTGGCTGTGTAGGTCTATGAGTGCGTGTGTGAGTGGGTTTGTGGGTATGTGAGTGGGTGTGTGAGTGGTTGTATGGGTATGTGAGTGGGTGTGTGACTGGTTGTATGGGTTTGTAAGTTGGTGTGTGAGTGCATGTGGGAGTGGCTGTGAGCATCTATGAATGGGTGTGGGACTGGCTCTGTAAGTGTGTGCATGTGTGTGTGAGTGGGTGAGTGGATGTATGAGTGCCTATGTGGGTCTATGAGTGGATATGTGAGGGGTTCTTTGGGTTTGTGAATGGGTGTGTGAGTGACTGTATGGGTATGTGAGTATGTGTGAATGGTTGTGTGGGTATGTAAATGGGTATTTGAATGGGTGTGTGAGTTGTTTTCTAAGTCTGTGAGAGTGTGTATGTGTGAGTGGCAGTAGGGTTGTGTGAGTGGATTTGTGAGTGGTTGTGTTGGTGTGTGAGCATGTGAGTGGTTGTATGAGTACACATGAGTGGCTGTGAGGGTCTGTGAATGGGTGTATGGCTGGCTGTATAAGGGTGTAAGTAGGTGTGTGAGTGGGTATGTGAGTGCCTGTGCAGCCTGTGAGTAGATGTGTGAGTGGTTCTCTGGGTCTGTGAGTAGATGTGTAAGTGGCTGTATGGGTGTGTGAATGGGTATATGAGTTGTTTTCTGGGTCTCTGAATTGGTATGTGATTGGCTGTATGGGTGTGTGAGTGAGTGTGTGAGTGGTTGTGTGAATGTGTGACTGTGTGTTTGAGTATGTGCTGGGTGCATAAGTGAGTGTGTGAGTGCATGTGAGTGGGTGTGTCACTAGCTGTATGAGTGTATACATGGGTGTGTGGGTACATGTGTGAGTGGCTGTATGGGTGTGCGAGTAGGTATATGAGTGGTTTTGTGGGTATGTGAGTGGTTGTGTGAGTGCATGTAAGTGGCTGTGAGGGTTTGTAAGGTGGTATGTCACTAGCTGTATGAGTGTGTACTGGGTGTTTGAGTGTGTGAGTGGGTGTGTGAGTAGATGTTTGGGTCTGTGAATGGATATATGACGGTTCTCTGGGTCTGTAGGTGGGTGTATGAGTAGCTATAT
Source organism: Calotriton arnoldi (assembly GCA_963921515.1). Taxonomy (NCBI): domain Eukaryota; kingdom Metazoa; phylum Chordata; class Amphibia; order Caudata; family Salamandridae; genus Calotriton; species Calotriton arnoldi. The sequence continues at coordinate 125,763 of CAWUFW010017335.1, read as the reverse complement.
GTGTGTGCAAATGGGTGTGTGAGTGATTTCTGGATCTATGACTGGGTATGTGAATACCTGTATGGGTGTCTGAGTAGATGTGTGAGTGGTTTTCTGGGTCTCTGAGTGGTTGTGTGAGTGGCTGTATGGATTTGTGAATGGGTGTGTGAGTGGTTGTGTAGGTGTGTGAGTACCTGTAGGGGTGTCTGAGTGGGTATGTGAGTAGTTTTCTGGGTCTCTAAGTAGATGTGTGAGTGACTGAGTGTGAGTGGGTGTTTGAGTGATGTATGGATGTGTGAGTGGGTGTGCGATTGGTTGTATGGGTGTGTGAGAGAGGTTTGGATGATGTAATCAGTGATGTGTTATACACATTGCTCTGTAAACGGGTATACCATAAGAGGTACTGTAGGAAAGTGCCCTTTCTGCATGGTTGCCCCTAAGTTTTTTGCCAGATACCTGATAAAAGTTGACTGAGTCTGCCCTGGGTCCCTGCCAATCAGAATCCCATGGCCTGTGTTCTTTCCCTAAGCTGCACCATTGTATTCCACATTTGGCACCACTCTGGCCTACCTAAAAGTCCCTTGTAAGGGCACCTATGGTACCAATGGCCTAGTAGCCAGGGAAAGGCCTCTGAGGGCTGAAGCATGTATTATGCCAGCCTCAGAGGCCTCTTGCCATGAGCATGCACCACTGCCACCTCAGCCTGCATGTTTTGGTGCAGCTAAAAGTGAAGAGTCGACATGGCACACATCCCTGTGTGCCATGCCTGCCCAGCACTGCATAAGGCCCAGGAAAGTCACCGTTAATGTTGGCTGCCCTGTGTCTCATGTGAGTGCCTATCTGCAGGAGCTGACAGGCCCCTATAATAACTAAGGCCATTCTTAGAAATTAAAGGTGCTCAGTAAAGCCATCCTGAATATATGGTCTAGAAACTGCTCATGATGAATTTGGGTATTCAGACGAATATCGAGTTGGAAATGTCGACTTACACAAATATCGAGTTGGGAATATCGTGACACAGAAATATCTACAGCAAGAATATTGTGGTCAAGAATATCGAATTTAAGGAAAGAAATATCGTTTTCAAAAATATAGAAGTCATTAATATCGTCTGCAAAAAAATAGTTGTTTAAAATATCGATTTTTTAATTAGTGTTATGTATTTTAGTTTATATTTTAAATGTATGTGATGTATGTTTTTTTGTATAAGTATTGTTAATGTTTTTCAATATATGTTACATTTTAGTAGTTATCAATTTTATTTAAAGTAAAGTTTGCGCTTTTTAGTTCCGTAGCGGGTTGTGGGTTTATAGGGGAATAGGGTGGGAAGTAATTTAATTATAATAAATTAATTATTATTTTTTATTTATTAATATTTATTTAATTGACATTTTATAGTGTTAATTGTAGGAAATAATTTATTTGTAATTAATTGGTTGTTATTAACATTAATTAGTTAATTGGTAATTAATTATGGTAATTATGTACATTTATTTAGGTGCGGGTTGTGGGGTTTATAGGGGTAAAGGGTGGGGAATAATGTATGTTTAATTAATTATTCATTAGTTGTTAATTAATATTAATTAATTAATTGAAAATTAAATATGGAAATTGTGTAATTAGTTTTAGGTGTGGGTTGTGGGGTTTTAAGGGGTAAAGGGTGGAAAGTAATCTATGTTTAATTAATTAATAATTAGTTGATCATTAATATTAACTAATTAATTGATATTTAATTAGGGTATTTGTTTATATTTTTTGTGTTTGTGTTTTACTTTTATAGGGGTACAGGGTGAGGAGTAAATACATTTTTCTTACTTTATAATTAGTTGTTAAATACTATTATTTTTTAATTGAAAATAAGTTTTAATTGTGTAATTAATGTTTTTACAGTTTAATATTAGCTGTAGGTTGTGGGGATTATAGGGGTAAAATGTGGGAAGTTAATTAATTTTTATGATTTTTAATTTATTTTTAATTAATAATATTTCTTTTGGTGATAATTAATTATGTTAATTAAGGAAGTACATTTTTTTTAATTTAGATGTGGGCTGTGAATTGTGTGGTGTTATAGGGTAGGAAATAAATAAAGTAAATTTATGTAATAATTAATGTTTTTGTTTCTAAATAATTTCTAATGAAAAATATTTTTTGTTTGAAAATTATTTTATTTAATATAATATTTGTAGGCATTTGTCATATGTATTTAACATTATAATTTTGATATATTTTTTAATTTATTTTGTTTTTTAATTTATTATGTTTTTTAAAAAAAATTGTTGTTAATATTTTGTTTGTTTTAATTTTGAACTGACTGGAGTGAGAATATTAATTATTACCCCTCCCAATCCAACACTTTCCCTACAGCTGCACTCACTGGAGAGGGAAGAGTAATTTTTACACCTCCACTATCCAACACTTTCCCTACTGTTGCACTCACTGGAGTGGTACTAGTCCTTTTTACCCCTCCGCTATCCAACACTTTCCCTACTGTTGCACTGATTGGAGTGGAAATAGTACATTTTATCCTGCACCTATCCAACACTTTACCTACTGTTGCACTCACTGAAGTAGGAATAGTAATTGTTACCATTCAGCTATCCAACACTTTCCCTACTGTTGCACTGACTGGTGTGGGAATACTAATTTTTACCTCTTCGCTATCCAACACTTTCCCTACTGCTGCACTCACTGGAGTGGGAATAGTAATTTTTACCCCTCCACTATCCAACACTTTCCCTACTTTTACACTCACTGGAGTGGGAATAGTAAATTTTATCCCGCCGCTATCCAACACTGTCCTTACTGTTGCACTCACTGGAGTGGGAATAGTTATTTTTACCCCTCCGCTATCCAACACTTTCCCTACTGTTGTACACACTGGAGGGGAAATAGTAATTTTTACCCCTCCGCTATTCAACACTTTCCCTACTGTTACACTCACTGGAGTGTGAATAGTACTTTTTATCCCACCGCTATCCAACACTTTCCCTTCTGTTGCACTCACTGGAGTGGCAATAGTAATTTTTACCCCTCCGCTATCCAACACTTTCCCTACTGTTGCACTCACTGGAGTGGGAATAGTAATTTTTACCCATTCGCTATCCAACACTTTCCCTACTGTTGCAATCACTGGAGTAGGAATAGTAATTTTTACCCCTCCGCTATCCAACACTTTCTCTACTGTTACAGTCACTGGAGTGAGAATAGTAATTTTTACCCATCCGCTATCCAACACTTTCCCTACTATTGCACTCACTGGAGTGGGAATAGTAATTTTTACCCATTCGCTATCCAACACTTTCCCTACTGTTGCAATCACTGGAGTAGGAATAGTAATTTTTATCCCACCGCTATCCAACACTTTCCCTTCTGTTGCACTCACTGGAGTGGCAATAGTAATTTTTACCCCTCCGCTATCCAACACTTTCCCTACTGTTGCACTCACTGGAGTGGGAATAGTAATTTTTACCCATTCGCTATCCAACACTTTCCCTACTGTTGCAATCACTGGAGTAGGAATAGTAATTTTTACCCCTCCGCTATCCAACACTTTCTCTACTGTTACAGTCACTGGAGTGAGAATAGTAATTTTTACCCATCCGCTATCCAACACTTTCCCTACTATTGCACTCACTGGAGTGGGAATAGTAATTTTTACACCTCCGCTATCCAACACGTTCCCTACTGTTGCACTAACTGGAATGGGAAATTTAAGTTTAAAGATTTTTAAATAATGTTTTAATTTATAATAGAATGTTTTTTTATTAGATTTTATTTCATTGGTATATATATATAAATATATATATATATATATATATTATCTACTGGCGGTCGCCAGTAGATAGTTATAGTTACAACCTATTATCCATAGGAAATCCGCGACATTCTATTTGAAATAACTCTCTTGCCGGTTGACGTATCTTCGCGAAATTTTCAAACTTTGTGGCCCGCTCCGGTCCGCTCCTACCCTGAAAGTCTCGGGGGGATTCATCAAGCGGTGGCCGAGAAAAAAGGGGGGTCCCAAAACGTGTTTTCCCCATGCACTTTTCCATAGGAAACTTTAGACACGGCTGCAGCCCGAACTGCTGAACGGAATTACACCAAATTTGGCAAAGAGGTAGTTCTTGGTTCAGAAAGAACCCTTTTTGTTAAATGGTGTAAATCCGTTCAGTAGTTGCTGAGAAAATGAAAAGTAAAAAGTTAGTGATATCTATGGCCGAGTAGGGTCCGCATACCCTCAGCGCACCCTGCGCGCACCGTCCCGATCACGAGCTGCATGTTAATTGGCTGTCAGCTGGCTGTCAACATTCCGATTCAGGAAATGTTGGCAGCCATTTTGTCCCTCGTTAGAACCGAGGGACAGAAACAAGTGCGCAAAGCGCACAAAGGGGGCAGGGTAGAAACACCCTGACCCCTAGGTTTGCTCAGGGGTCCCACAAGGACCCCTGGGCAAAAAATAAATAATTTTTTTTTAAAAATCGGCAGGATGCGCTCAGGGTGCGCGAATCCTGCCAAAAAAAATCGAAGCGCGGTCTCCGCGCTTCGATGTTAATTGGCCCTCGGGTGGCCCAAGTCCCGGGGGCATGGTGGGGGGATAATTTAATGTGTGGGGGCCTCAAGGGCCCCCAAAGCCCGGGGACCACCACCCCCGGGGCTTTTTTGAAAAATGGTGCGGGAGGGCTCTGAGCACTAAACATTTTAATATGGGGGTCCGTTACGGACCCCCAGAGCCCCGGGGACCACCACCTCCCCGGGGCTGTGTACTGAATGGGAGGGGGGCCGCGTGGCCCCCCTCCTGGAGCCCTTGATGGCCCTGGGGACCACCACCCCCCAGGGCCGGCTCCTGCAGTGTCCCGGGGTGCCTACCCCCGGGACACTGTAGTTTGCTATGGCGGCTCCCTCGCGGCTCCCGTCCTGCCATAGCAAACTGCTTTCGATATTGGAAGAGAGAGCAGGGAAACCTGCTCTCTCTTCCAATATCCAAAGCGATGCTTTTCCACATGGGGAGCAGCATGTCAGCTGCTCCCCATGTGGGACTAGCAATGCCGGCTCCCAAGGGACGTGGGGAGCCGGCGGGACTGTGGGGGATTGGGGACCCCCCACAGTCCCCAAAGGAGAGGAGCCAGCCCCGGGGGATGGGGTCCCCGGGGCAAGTAGTGGTCCGGGAGGGGGCCACGCAGCCCCCCTCTCCAAAAAAGAGAAAAAAAATGTTAAAAAAAAAATGGAAAGGCCGGCCCCGGGGATGGGGTCCCCGGGGCCTTAAAATGGCCAGAGGAGGGGGGCCACGCTGCCCCCTCAAAATAATAAATATAGAGGCCATGCCCCGGGGGATGGGGTCCCGGGGCCAATACAGGCCCAGGGAAGGGGAGCCACGCGGCCCCCTTCCCGTTTTTTTTTTTTTGAAAAATTAAAAAAGGGGTAAGGCCCTGGGGGATGGGGTCCCCAGGGCCCAAAAGAGAAAAAAGGAAGGGGGCCACACAGCCCCCTTCAGGGGACAAAAAAAAAACAACAAAAAAAAACGATCGGGCCCACAGGCCCCGCCCCCTTCCTTCACCACTCTGCAAACGCGCCCCCTGGCGCGTTTGCAGAGGGGGAACAAATTCCCCTTGAATACTGGGGGTCCCTGGGGGCCAACTAGCCCACCAGGAACCTCCAGTATGCGTCAGGGAGCTGCCTTGCAGAGACGTGTAGAGAGGCCACACCCCTTTTTACACCTCTCTGCAACGCAGCTCTGTGGCGCTTTGGAGGTATATGGTGGGCTAGTTGGACTCCGGGGACCCTCAGGATTCAAGGGGACTTAATCCCCCAACTTAAAACGCGCCACGGGGTGCGTTTGCACAGTGGTGAAGGGAGGGGGCGGGGCTTCAGGTGACATGTGTGCAAACAGGCCCCGTGGCGCGTTTTAAGATGGGGAATTAAATCCCCTTCAATCCTGAGGGTCCCTGGGGGCCAACTAGCCCAACAGGTACATCCAGAAAGCGGCACAGAGCTGCGTTGCAGAGAGGTGTAAAAAGGGGTGTGGCCTCTCTACACGTCTCTGCAACGCAGATCCCTGGCGCATATTGGAGGTTCCTGGTGGGCTAGTTGGCCCCTAGGGACCCTCAGGATTCAAGGGGACTTAATCCCCCAACTTAAAACGCGCCACGGGGCGCGTTTGCACAGATGTCACCTCAGGCCCCGCCCCCTCCCTTCACCATTGTGCAAATATTCCTCTAAAATCAGCCGAAATACGAATTCCGATTTACTCACCTGTTATAAGGAGAGACCTCAGTGCTGTATCTTTCAGCCCAGTACTGGTCCTGAAAAGTAATTTTAACCGTACTTACCAGTAACTTGAATTTCCTTCCATAGGCTAACATTGACTGGTTTCAATTGGAAATTCTTCTAAGTGTGGAGTTTTGGAACTTTAAAATATTCCTGTAAAATCAGCCGAAATACGAATTCCGATTTACTCACCTGTTATCAGGAGAGACCTCAGTGATGCATCTTTCAGCCCAGTACTGGTCCTAAAAAGTAATTTTAACCGTACTTACCGGTAACTTGAATTTCCTTCATAGGCTAACATTGACTGGTTTCAGTTGGAAATTCTTCTAAGTGTGGAGTTTTGGAACTTTAAAATATTCCTCTAAAATCAGCCGAAATACGAATTCCGATTTACTCACCTGTTATCAGGAGAGACCTCAGTGCTGCATCTTTCAGCCCAGTACTGATCCTGAAAAGTAATTTTAACCGTACTTACCAATAACTTGAATTTCCTTCATAGGCTAACATTGACTGGTTTCACTTGGAAATTCTTCTAAGTGTGGAGTTTTGGAACTTTATAATATTCCTCTAAAATCAACCAAAGTACGAATTCCAATTTACTCACCTGTTATCAGGAGAGAACCCAGTGCTGCATCTTTTAGCCCAGCACTGACCCTGAAAAGTAATTTTAACCGTACTTACCAGTAACTTATATTTTCTTCCATAGGAATCCTTTGTCTGGTTTTCAGCAGAAAAGTTTCAAAGTGTCGATTTTCACAAACTACAAATATTCCTTAAAAATCGCCTGTATGACTTAAACGCATTCTTTCAACTGTTTACAGGAGATGCACCAGTGCTGGATCCAGGATCCAACACTGAGTAACAAAAAGTAACGATAACAGTTTTTACCTCCTAAGTGAATTTCCTTCCATAGGATAACATTGGTCATTCTTTGAGAAAAAGTTTCTAAGTGTCAACTTTTAAAGTACAATAATATTCCTTAAAAATCACGACTGTAACCAAAACGCTTTTACTCAACTGTTTACAGGAGATGTCCCAGGACTGAATCTAGGATCCAGTCCTGTGGTTAGAAAAGTAATCCATAAAGTAACTAATTGCATTTAACTAGAAATTCACATTGAGCTGAATGTTGCATTGTGTTTGAAAATGTGTTGCCCATTGCAACAACTGTAACTACTGTACTTAAAAGTCTATTGCCTATGTGCAAAGTATTTAAACTAAAGTAATTCATTCTGAGAAAGTATTTTTTGTAATGTATAATATAATTACAATGTAATTTAAAAAATAAAATATGTAAAAAAAAATGTTTTCTAAAAAATTTAGAAATCAGTATGAAAAAAATTTATATAACAATTAATACATTTAAAAATTGTCATTTACAAAACCTTTGAAATTCACTGAAAAAAACGTAGGTTTCAGACATGTTATAGTTACAAATTAGCATTTAAAAAACCTTTGAAATTCACTGAAAAAAACATAGGTTTTAGGGACGTTATAGTTACAAATTAGCATTTAAAAAACCTTTGAAATTCACTGAAAAAACCATAGGTTTTAGGGACAGTTATAGTTAGTTGGACATTGCACTCGTACAAAACCCGTGAAATTCCCCCGTTATAGTTAGTTCAGCTAACTATAACTCGCGCCCTGCAATGCACTGCTGATGACGTCACATATTACATCACTCATGACATGGTCAGTGACATCACTGATGACATCACTGATGACATCTCAAATGACATCACTGATGACATCATCCACGTGATAATCTGATGCAGCTCTTCACACCCTAATATAACCTTTGATACACCCAATCTAAATTACAGACTGCCATTCGCAAAACCATAGACACTCCAACACCAATAACTACATACCCACTCACTGATTCTTAGGTCTACACACACACATCCACTCACTCACCCGTACAGTCACTCATACTTATGGTCACTCAATACAGGACTATCATATGCACTCTTACTCCTATATAGACACTCAAACACCGCCACTCATCCATAGAGGTACTCACACACCTAGTCAGTCATGCAAATAATTAAACACACTGCCATTTACTCACCTATACAGTTATACACACACCAGCTCACTTAATCATACAAATACTAGCACATTGTTACGCTCTTATACAATCACTGATACAAGCACACACTCATCCATACAGCCACTATCACAATCACTCACTCTCGCTTATAGCTATTTATATACTCCAACACACATATATACTGCCTTTCACATATGTAGTTACTCACACATGTACCACTGGGACATACATTCACTCACTAACACACTCTTACACACACTTACCCACCCATACAGTCTATCACAGATGCACTCTTGAAACCATCCACTCAGTGAATCACCCACTCACACATCTATGCACAGTCGCACACACCCCATCCACACAAACACTCAGGCACCCATACAGATACTCAGACAACAAATCAATAACTCTTATAGACACTCATGTAGCTATTCACAAACCCATGCAGCCACTTACACAGCAACAGACAGATACAGACATTCACCCAGTTTAGTCACTAACCCATGCATTCAGTAAGATACGTTTAATCACTCACTTATAGAATTAGTCACGCACCTACTAAATCATCCATACAGACACTTATACACCCACTCATTCTTCAATACGCCTTTCCCTATATATAAAAAATATTTAAACTTTACAGAAACACACAGTCACTGGATGATGTCATCAGTGATGTCATTTGAGATGTCATCAGTGATGTCATCAGTGATGTCACTGACCATGTCATGAGTGATGTAATATGTGACGTCATCAGCAGTGCATTGCGGGGGCGCGAGTTATAGTTAGCTGAACTAACTATAACGGGGGAATTTCACGGGTTTTGTACGAGTGCAATGTCCAACTAACTATAACTGTCCCTAAAACCTATGGTTTTTTCAGTGAATATATATATATAATTGTAAATTTTTATATAATAAAATAAATATATATATATTAATTATTATGTATGTGTATTTAACGTTTTTGTTAATTAAGTTTTTTGCTATATTTGTCAAAATTTATATTAAATCTACTTTATTTTTTTATATTAATTTTATTTTCTAACATATTTCATATTTATTTTTTTATTTTATTATATATATATATATAAATCGATATTTTGTACAACTATATTTTTTACATCGCTATTTTTTTTCGATATTTTTGTACGCACATTTTTAAGTATAGGGAGTCGATATTTTTGCATTCTATATTTTTCATCTATATTTTTTGCTTCTATATTTTTTACATCGATATTCTGTCAGTGGACCATGAATTTCATAGCACCATAATGGCTTTACTGAATCATGGGATGTTTGCTATCAAACATCTCAGAATAATAAACCTGCACTGATTCCACTGTCAGATCTATTGTACCCTGAACTCAGGGGCCCTTGTAGAGGAGACCCGTGAACCAAACCAGCCTCTGGTGTGTTTCCCACTGGACGACCAGCCTGCCACCAAAAGACAAGTTTCTGGACTCCTGGGGTAGAAGCCTTCACTCCCTGGTCCCAGAAACATAGCCTTTCCTGGGCGGAGGTGTTCACACCTCCCCCAGGTCAGGAAGATCCATCTGTGGCAGGGGAGCTTTAAAGGCCTTGCTGCCTTTACAAAGCGACCCCTATCCTCTCCTGCTATCGGAAGCAGGCCCCCTTCCTGTCTCACCCCCATTTTTTATGGGAAAATAGGCAGGAAAAAGTAGAAAAGCCAAGAAGGTGTGCCCACCTCTGCCAACCCCAACCTTCAAGTGGCGGAGGCAAGGTGAATCCCACTCTTTAGTACCCGCCATCTTGCAGATGGCAGGCACCCTCCAATCAGGATATAGGTGGCACCCACCCCCCGACGTGGGGTGAGCACCCTAAGGGTGTAGTCACCCTAAGGTCAGGAGCCCATTGGCTACTACCTCGAGACCCCTAAAACGCCCCCTAAATACAGTATTTAGGGGGCAGCCCTGAACCCAGAATTAAGATTTGACGTGACAAGAAGAAGAAGGACCAAAGAGCCATGCTGCAGAAGAAGAGGACGAAGACAACTGCTTTGGCCCCAGCCCTACCGGCCTGTCTCCTGCTTCAGAACCCCTGCAAGCTGATACCGGCGTATCCTGCAGTCAGCAGACTCCAAGAACCCAGAGGACCTGCCCTTCTTTCCAAAAGACTCTGTTCTCCCATGGACACTGTATTTGTCCAAAAGCAACCCAAGCCAGGACTCCAGAATCCAGCTGGAACTGCGAGTCCTCACCACTCTGCACCTGACACCCATGGCCCAAGTCCGAGTGGCCTAACACCCCTGCAAGGTCCCCCAGTCAATCCTGACCTGATATCCAGCATTGGACAACCTCCACCAACCTTCTCTTCGACGCCTGCAAACTCATCCTGAAGGGTTCTGGTGAGAAGAACCTGACACAAAAAGATTCCCCTGCACCCACAGCCCCTGAATCGTGAGGTGCCTGACCAACAGTGTGCTGGTGTCCAGCAACTCTTCAAGTTCATCCTCCAGTTGTTGGTTTTCCTTTTCCAGTCTTGTGGCTCCAGCCTGCAGTCTTTTTCTTTAACCGGTATACTCCATGGGAGAGCATTGGGCTCCCGAAACCTCCTAAGCACCCTGCAACCGGCTGCCCCTTGCGCCACTTGTTGTGTGGTCTTGGTGCCAACCTGGGACCCCCTTTGCCCTTACCTTAACCTCAGGAGCTTTCCATCCAACACGGAGTGGCCTGCCTGTGAGCAGCTCCCAACCAAGGTGCCCCCTAGCACCTTTGGCTAACATTGGCACCCTGCATTGCACCCAGCCGCCCTAGTGACACTGGTGGTGCACCTTGCGTGCCAACCTGAACCTTGGTTCTACCCCCAAAACTCTTTATACAAAACTGTTTATTTACCTGTAAACCTAACACTTCATTTTTCTCCATAGGATTGTATGGTGGGTTTTCTCAGAAAAATCTTGTTGAACTTGTCTTGTACTGCAACAAAAGTAACTTAAAGGCCCATTACGATACCGGGCGTGAAAAAATCCGCCAGGCATGAAAGCGGCAAAAATCCGCCCGCACACACCGTCTGAACACCGACCACGCCATTACGAATACACAAACCGAAAACCGCCATCGGCGAAAAACCACACAAGATACCGCCCGCCCTCGTCCGAGTCGGAGTCAAACCGCCCGCCACGGACGGAAACACGCACGACAACACAAAACCGCCCGCCCTCACGGCCGACACACCGCACGTGAAATTACGATCGCACCGCCATGAGCGCGGGTAAACCACAAATATACCGCCCGCCAGCGCAAACAACGCCGATGAGAATTGACACGGCAGAAGCCATGGCGCCCACGTCCCTGCACAGAAACCATCCGCTGACAAAAACAATCGCACACAACATGGCCAACAAGTCCACACAGCAAGGCACGCACAAATACACAAGCACAGTACACATCCCGAAAACACCCCCCTGGACAAACAAAAAATACAAAGGCCAGAACACCAGACACAACACACCTGAAAACAACAGACCATGAGGACACACCCACATAGGTAAGTACAAAAGCAGCACTCCCACAGACCACAACCCCTTGCAACATTGCAAACTAGAGAGGAGAGGAGAGGACACAGTGACACAGCAAGGACAGCAGCACACCACAGAAACGCACACATCACAACCACCACCACCACCACCACCACCACCAAACACCGGCACCACAAACCCCCTGCACATTACACAACACACACCGCACCAGCACCACAAACACCATGGCACCACAAAGAATGCCCAAGTTCACGCCCATTGAGCTGACGGTCATGGTCGACGAGATTATCAAGGTGCACCCACAAATCTATGGGAACCTGGTCCAGCACACACCACTAGCCACCAGAAACAGAATGTGGAACCGGATCGTAGACCAGGTCAATGCAGTCGGGACCCTGCCCAGGAACAGAGTTGAAATCAACAAACGGTGGAATGACGTCAAGAGCCTGGTCAAGAAGAAGGAGAGCAAGAACAGAGAGCTGGCTGCCGTCACTGGCGGAGGGAATCCCGCGCTCTTCAAGACCTTCAAAGCGTGGGAGGAGAAGGTGCGAGTCATTATACATCCGGAGATCCTCGCCGGATTAGCAGGGGGAGTGGAGGCTGGTAAGTACAAACTAATGTATACCAGCACACCGCTATGTACTCACATGCACTACCACCATGCCACAGCTCCCAGGGACAAACACCCCCATGTCCAGCACACAATACACAACACATCACACACACATGCAACAGACACCACCACACACAGCCCAAACCTAACAACTGTAAGATACGTGGGGGCATGTGTACACTCAGCCAGCCACGTAACCACCAACAGGTCCCCAAGTATGCCAGAAGCGCCACAACGAGCACCCACCACACCCATGTGTCCGCCATAGCTGCACTAACCGACAAGTAACAGGTAAGTGGCAGGAACACAAAGTGCAGTGGGTGGGAGGGTGGACAGCTCAAGTACAACACACACCAGGCCCCTAGTCCCACAGCACAGCAAGGAGGAGCATCCCCCACACCCCACACCCACGTGTCAGCCACCGCAGTGCACACCGACAGCCGAAAGGTAGACATCACGGTCCACAACAATCGGTGTCAGTGGGTGTCCAGCCATCACCACGACCCACAACACCGCCCCCACCCCCACAGACCTGCAACATGGAGCACCCCCGCTTAGAACCATGTGGCATCCAGTACAGTGCACGCACGAACAACCTGCAGGTGGGAAACTGGACAGGGCTGGATTACTGGAGGCATGAGGACCGTAACACGACCAACACATGGGACATGTTACGTAGCAGACGAACACGCAGCACCGCCCACTGTCACGAACAAGTGAACAATGTGCACACGGACATGAACCACAGACTCACACCCCACATGACCCATCACAGACACAGCAACACCCAAGGAGCCACGTCTGCATGCACAAGCCACACTGAATATAGTACCACACGGCAGCCACTGTGCAACCCATCACACACAACCGAAACACCATTGAAGTCCTGTCCATGTAGCCCCTACTGCCTGTCAACCACACACCCCACAACTACGCCTATGTAAGACAAACAACACTAGACGCAACAGAGCGGAACAACATAAATGCACACGAACACCACTGAACCCATCAAACACACAGACACACCATGCACATACAACATACCATCCATCCCATCCGTCAGCCCCAGTCTCATGAAAGGCATGTCATCCGCACAGCTGCCACACATACAGCAGTCACGCTAAGATACATGCCCATGACCAACCATGTGCCAGAAGTCAATGAAGCGCACGCCACACTGTGAGCAACAACACACAACATGGGCCACACCCCCCGAGCACTGCAGTGATGCACATGGCACAGGGCAGCACGCACACCAAGGAGATGGGACAACTGCAATACGTCGGGTGGCACACAACCATCACACACTCATAACGATGCGTCCAATGCCATGTCCAGTAATCACAACAGACAGCAAATATGCAGGGTATGTCAGGCATGCACACACCTCAGACCATGCACTGTCATGCTGCCACAACACATGTCACGTTCGGCACCCATGGCTCACAGCATGTAGCCCAAAAGCATATTCCATCCCAAATGCGTTTCTGGGGCATGACCCCCATGTTGCCATATGCGTTCCTAAGCGTTCCATTTGCACCCCAAAAGCATATTCCATCCCAAATGCGTTTCTGGGGCATGACCCCCATGTTGCCATATGCGTTCCTAAGCGTTCCATTTGCACCCCAAAAGCATATTCCATCCCAAATGCGTTCCTGGGGCATGACCCCCATGTTGCCAAATGCGTTCCTAAGCGTTCCATATGCACCCCAAAAGCAAAGTACAAACCAGACCCAGGATGGGCCTGGAGCCCGCATACACCAGAGTCACAATAAGTAGGAGCACAGCAACACACCCATCGGCATAGCCAATCCGTCCCATGCCACATGTGCACAGCACACAGTCCCATTGCCAAGCACACACAACAACAGATTGTACAGCCACACACCCGCCTCCGGGACACACGTGCACGAGAGTGCACGAACGGAGAATGTCAGACAACCAATACAGACTTCGCCAGGTGCAACACAATAACAAATCTCATTCTCTCCACAGGTGACGAACTGCTGGATGCTGGGGATGGAGACAGCAGCCAGCACAGCCAGCCTACAAGCCCCCAACGAGGACACACGGATGTGGAGGATCTGTCCTCCTCTTCGGACACGGACCACCAAGCAGGCCCATCTAGTGTGGCAGGGCCCAGCCGCTCCCCAGGACCCCTCCTACCCACCAACCCATCATCCAGGGCTGCTGAACATTCCCAGCCCCCTGCTGCCACTGTCGTTGCGGCCACACCCACGGTCATTGCGGCCACACCCACGGGCATTGCGGCCACACCCACGGTCATTGCGGCCACACCCACGGTCATTGCGGCCACTACCACTGCCGCAACCGCCACCACGTCTTCGCTGGCCCCAGCCCCAGCGCAGGTGGTGGCCCGGACGACTGGATCCACCCTGGGAGCCAGGGTGAGGACCGTGGTGAGCAATGTGGCTAGTGGGCAGGCCGGTGGCAGCAGGACTGGTAGGAGGAGCAGGGTCAGGGAAACGCCAGCCTCCCCTGGGAGCCATGCCCTGCCTCAAATGGCCAGAGTCCTTGGGGCCTATGAAGAGGCCCAAGGACAATGGGCCAGGTCAGCTACAGACACGCGTGAGGTGCTGGGGGTGCTGAGGTCCATGGACGCCCGTATGGGCCAACTCGTGGACCTCATGGGCCAGCTGGTGGTGGCGGTGAGGTCACAGCCAGGGACAGCAGCTCCCCTCCGCCACCACCTGCCGGGGCGCAGGGTCGAGCAGCAGTGTCCAGTTCCCCTGCGTCCACAGCCAGTGAGCACACCTCAACCACCAGCAGGTCGCAAGCAGGCACCCCCTCGCAAACGTGGAAGGGGCCGTCCGAAGTGGAAACAGATCTCCCGGGAGGACTTCGCACGCTCCAGACGCAAGTGAGGCAGCCAGCCAGCCTTCCTTGACCACCCACTGCATTGACTTGGACTACGATCCCACTCCACACAGCCATCTGGATGGCATGTGTGTGTTGGACTATGGACATAGAACCAGTGGGTACACCCTGAGCATCACGCAGCCATGACCGACAGCTCATTGTCACTGCACGCACCACTTTTGTCATCACCTTACACACAATCACATGTCACAGTTTGAAATAAATGCACCTCTTCCACAAACTGCTGTCTGTGCCCTGTGTTTTAATTGTACGGAATACAACGGCCACCTTGAGCGGAACGGCACCTGATGCGTGGCATGGCAATGGAACCGGAGGGCCTGTAGGGACCTAGGGGTGGGAGACAGAACAGGAGCACATTCAATGAGTGTGTCACACACCCATCACACAGTACATGTCAACAACTACAAGCAATGTACACACATCGCACAGAGCAATAGGGCACAATGCCACAGCCACCATCAGTGGCATACTAACCTGGGCATGGAGCGTTGACACACAGCACGCAGTGAACAAAAGGCCACCCTGACACAGCACACACACACCTGCACAAATACAGACACATCAGCCGTCGTACATGGACACTCACCGTTAAGTGAAGTAGCGGGCGATGAGCTGCTGGCGCACATTCCCAGCTTCCTCCTCTCCGCTGTCCTCCTCACTCGAGCTGTCCTGGTCTGCGGGCTGGGGCCCTGGTTGATCTCCGTCATCCACAATGAGGGGGATCTGCTTCCGAATGGCCAGATTGTGCAGCATGCAGCACGCCACCACTATCTGGCACACCTTCTGTGGGGAGTACGCCAGCGCACCCCCGGTGCGGTCCAGGCACCTGAACCTGGACTTGAGGAGGCCAAAGGTACGCTCGACCACACGTCTGGTCCTCCCATGTGCCTCATTGTAGCGATCGTCTGCTGGGGTGCGAGGATTCCTCAATGGACTGAGCAGCCATGCCCCATTCGGGTACGCAGAGTCACCTGGGTGTGAGGGACACAGAGAACCGTTGCTATTCCAACTGGACAGGGGACAGCATCGCACAACCAGCACGCTACACCACTCCACATACTCACCGACAATACAGCCACGATCCTGTTGCAGATTGGACATCAGTCGTGGCAAGATGCTGTTGCGCATTACGTGTGCGTCATGGGCCGAGCCTGGGAACTTTGCACACACGTGGGTTATCACCATGTCCGCAAGGCACACCACTTGCACATTCAGGGAGTGCGTGTGCTTCCTGTTGCGGTACAGGTGCTCAGTGGCCTGTGGTGGAACAAGGCCAACATGTGTGCAATCAATGGCACCAACGACGTGTGGGATCCTGCCAAGGGCATAGAATGCACCCTTCACTGCCGCCAATTCACGAGCCCTGGGGAATCTGATGTACCTGTTTCGGTACAGCATCATGGCTGCCAGTACATCCCTCAGCACCTTGCTGAACATGGGCTGGGACATCCCTCCTCCACTGCCCACTGTGTGCTGGAATGACCCAGTGGCGAAGAAATGCATGGCGGCCATCACCTTAGCCGTGGGGGTGAATGCTGTCGGATACACCCTGCGGGGACGGAGATGGGGTTCCAACATGGCACACAGTCGATGCAGGGTTGGCCTGTCCAGCCGAAACTTCCTTATGACCTCAGTATCCTCCATGTCCGCCAGCAATTGGTATGGGCGGTCAATGTTCGGTCTCCGCCTAGGGAAGATGGCAGTGGACACATGTCAGAGCAACACAACACATGGCAATTTCGCATTCACATCACTGACATGACTGAGCAAGCACATGAGTCACAGCCCAGCTGTCAAGCAGGGACGGCACGGCCACAATACACTTACACAGGTCTCCCACCAATGGCAATGGCTAGTGATGCAAACCACTGCCATGGTCATGCACATGGGGATCTAGGCCCCAATGACTTGCGGGGCGTGCTGATGGGGACTGACTGCATATTCGTCAAGCGGCAACGCCACGGCAACATGAATGTCTGCTGAGCATGGCACTGCTTCCGAGGCTGGATGAGTATGGCACACGACGACGACGATGTGGGCACAGGCTGAGCGGCCAAAACAAGTGGGACCTGTGGCACGAGGGGATATGAGACAGTAGTAGGTGTCAGCACTGCACCCTATGTACAGCACTGTACGGATCACACCTCCCGAAACATTGACAGGTGTCCACATTGACAGCCCCATGCCAAGACGGCTGTGTGCTTGCAGTCACACGTCACAGGTGAGAGGTTACATTGCACGTGCCAGGTGGCAGACGTACATAGTGGGAGCTATCATGTGTGTGCATGTGTCTCCTGTTCAGGATCCACCAGATGGGCGCTGACTCTGTACTGACCATTGGACACAGCATGTTCCGTGGAAGGCTTGTGTGTGTGGGATGGTGGCACTGGATGTGCCTCCGTTGGGTGGGGGGCCATGCACAGGGCGGGTACGTCGATGATTGCGCATTGTTGGTCACGGTGGGTGCACCCACTAAGATGTGTTGCCCTGTGTACAATTCCTATGTCCGCATGATGATGGACTGTAGATGTGGGCAGACTACACATTGGTCGATGTGCTGTCCATGTGCATGTGCCTTCACACCAGGCACAGCTGCCCCTGCACATGTGACCCCTGCTGGACTCGCTGCTGGGTCTGTGGAGCTGATGCACCTTCTGTGCGTGGGGCGGACAGCTCACCTCACTTCCCTCATTGCGCATGTCATGACTTTGCCGCAGGTGACATGGATCATGGAGGGCCCACATGTACGCGTGGGTAGGCTACACATGTTTGTTCACTGGTCGCCACCCCCAGTCAGTGTTTCGAATGGGAAGGTTGTTGTGCTGGTGGTATATTCGATGTGGCGGATGGGCGGGCCTAGGTGCGGGCTTACATTCCGGACATGGGGGGTAGTTGGATTGGCGACTAGTTGCAGTACACACGGGACACGTCTCTTCCTTTCCACATCTGGGTCATCCCTTGTACTCACTGACAGTGATACAGTCATCTTCGCCCCAGCCCTCATGTCCTCCCCTCGCTCCCCCAATATGCATGTGCACCTGCGAGGCTAGCGCTTGCACAGGCAGCCCCAAGCTCGCACCAGAGAGGGCAAGGAGTGTATGTGTGGGTCCAGTTGCACGAGTGGGCTGTCTCAGGGTATGATGTGTGGCGGGACGCCGTCCACCTGCGTGGTGCCCCAAATGGAGACCCGGCCTGCATGGACTATGCATCACAGTCTTCGCCTTCCGGATCCGCCACCTGCGACACCCAGTGGCAGTGGCTGCCCTTGCGGCCAGGCCGCGTCCGTCTGTGACTGATGGCCCACACATTCACTCTTTGGCCTCTCTGGGGAGGGCTCGGGGGTGGTGGCGCACGCGCTTGCACTTAGTCGCAATGGCATGTGGCGTGGTTGGTATAATGGGCAATGGATGGGATGGTGCGAGCCACCTCCCGTGACGTCAGTGCTGCTCGTGCTGAGGTGCGTCCCCCTACACTTCCATTTGACTTGTGCCATGCTACACGTTGAGGTTCTATTGCCTGCGTGATATGACCAGGAGGAGCGCGAGGAGACCTCTCACACACCATGCTCCACTGCCATCCCGTGCCCTGTATCGCCTGTGCGGATTGACTATGTTGGGGTTACACCTGGTCGACTGGGGCTGTGTGTGCCTTGTCAAGGGGCATGGCGGGCGCACAACAGGATCCAGCTAGTCCACGGAGGGTGGGCTGACGTGTGCGCCTGGTTCCGCATTGTTCGTGTGCCCGGCTGCTGTGCACACACGTGTTCACTTCCCCCCGACAGGTGTCCTCTCACAATGCCCAGGGAAGCGGTGGTGTACTGTTCATGACCCCTCCCAACACGGCGTGCTCCAACTTGGCATGTGCGCATCTACCCGTCGCACCCACCCACCTGAGCACTGCGTCCATACGACTTCACACGACACATGTGTGTCTTCCACAGTAGTGCTACTCATTTGCGTTGACATCCAATACCAGTGGACTACATGGTCATGTCACGACTGCCGTGTACTTCACATACTCTCATCCTCTCTCATTCGTACTTGTGAAATGAGTCAGCGGAGACAGTTTTGGTTTCAAACATTATATTGAGTCTTCTGTCCTCTGTGATGCAGTATAGTGGACACTACTGGCAGCGGAATACATGTTGAGGATATACTGAGCATGATTACAAATGGGATAGGGTGTGGGGTTACATGTGATTGGCTGTTGCATGTGGGATGTGGGCTTCAGAGTTACATCTGCTTGGCCAAGGCTGTGCTAATGTACATTTACGTATAGCTGCGGAGCTGCGGACTTTGACACAGACGGTATACAAGTAGCCTACCAGACCGCTTGGCATCATGGGCACAGTCCATCTCAGTTCCATGTGACAGGTTTGCTGCGGTTGTTCCTCATGCACGCGTGCATGTGAGATGACATCAGGGCATGTGCTTGCGTGCATGCAGCGGCGTGCCACTTGTTGTTGCAATGTGGTGGTTACTGGACATGTCACAGTCACTGGGGTCGTGTTGTTGTTGTTTGCACTTGTCGTCCGTGCAAAGGTCCTGGTATGGGATTTCCGGGGCGGGGGTGGGAGGGGTGCAGCACCCACAGACTCCAGGCGACCTATTCATGTCCACTGAGCGGTGTGTGTGTCCATGGGCGCTGGATCCATGTCGTGTCCTGGTTGTTCGTGCAGTTCCGTCCATGTGGGTGCGATACACAGACCCCATGCCACTGCCTCCCACGATGCATGCGGTGTTCCTGGATGTGATGGGGAACAGTGTGCATGTCCCGGTCATATCCGATGTCATGGCGATGTCGTTGATGGTGTGGTAATTGTTGCCGGTCGTTTGGTATGGCTGTTGTGGTGGTGACTGGCCAGTCCGTGCGGAAGCTAAGCATGGGTGCGGGGTTGGACATCATAGGTCAATCGGGGAACCTGCGTTGGGGTCCGACGAATTTACAGGTTGTCAGGTATGCGATGCCGTCCAGCAGGGCTTCCATGTCATTGGTGGTGTTTATGTTTGCCAGCCAATGTAGCGGATGGTGGCTGTCAAGGTGTTGTTCGTAAGTTGTCCCTTGGAGGACCATGATGGGGCATGCTGGGTGACATTCGATGTAGCTGTGCTCGATGATCCGTCGTGTGGAGGCACAGTGGTCCCATTTCAGTGCGGGTGCGATGTTGGCCACATACGCCATGCCCCCATAGGCAGAGCAGGCCCTGTCGTGTGCGTCCAGAGGGAGGAATAGTGCTAGCAGGTCCGCCTTTAGACATGCCGGGTTGGAGAGACACATCTCCACGGGATGCTGGTAGGGACACCTCCGACAGTAGAAGACGGGTATGACGCAGCTGAACAATGTGATGCGGTAAGTCAGTCGGTAACTTACGTTCAGCAGGGACAGGAGTTCGCATCCCAATATATGTATCAGGTTGGTTTTGTACAGCTTGACCTGTCCGGCGTAGTTGGGTAGGTGTGTTGCGGTTGCCATTTTGCAGCGGTGCGTTGTGGTGGCGTGCTCCGGCTGTGTGTGCAGTCTGCAATGTGCACGCTCCGAGGTTGCTGTGAGCTCTGTGTAGTCGTAGGGAGACAGGACTTGTGTTCTGTTGGCTTGTGCGGAGGACACGGGCCCTCATCCCACATGCTTCTCAGACAGTTCAAGGTCAGTGATGTGTGACTCCTTCCAATTAACTTGCATGGGGCCGACATGGGGGAGTGTTTTCTTTATTCTTTCCCGTCCGTTGTGTTCTTCTGTGATATGCGCTATCTGCCCTGTGGTCGGTCTCCTCTGCATGCCTGTGTTGGTCTTTTATTGGACAATGGCTGTATTCACCGGCTTCTTTCGTAGGGCTGTGGTTTCGGAGTTGGAATGGAAGGTCATTCAGTGCTGTCTGCTCTCCCTTGTGTGGGCGGCAGGCTGCCTTTCCGCTCTGCGTTGGGCCTTGTGTGTGAGTGTTATTCTTGGGCCACCTGTTGTCGGTCCCCGGGCTCTTTGGTGTTCCGTTTTGTATGTCTTGTTCATATGTGCAGGGTGGTATGGGTGTTTCAGTGTGGTACTGGCGTTCCTCTTCCCGAAGGGGCCCTGCTTCTCCTAGTTGGTGTTGCCGCCGCTGTGTGCTTCGCCATGTTTGTTGCACTGGGGTGTGTCCTGCTGTTGCGTGACTTCACTGACATGTGTGCGTCGGTTGTGTGACGTTGGGTGTTGTCCGTGAATTGGGCGTTGGGGACATGTCTGTGGCAGGCCTGTCACGTGTCATGTGCGTTCGGGGTGGGGCTGGTGTGTGTGCTGCTTGGTTGTGTCCCTGTGTCTGTGTGCGACGCATGCATGGCGCTGCGGTTGGCCTCTGCGTTGTGCGCATGTGTGGCAGCGTCATCGCCGCTTTGGGGCCGTGACGGGGTGGTTGGTTCCTAGTCCCAGGTGGTGTGTACACATGTGTTACGAGATGTTACAATTTGGCCTGTGTGTCATATGTGGGTGCTATGGTAGATGTGTCGTGTACACGCGGGGGTGGGGGGTTGTCCGCTTTTTCCGCCCTTGCACTGTGTGCGCTGTTTGCGTGCACTTGTTGTATGTGTGCCTACCTGCGTCTTCGCGGTACGTTGCGTCCTTGGTGGTGCATCAGATAGAGCATAGGGAGGGCCTGCAGTGCTGGATTCATGCTCGGGGGTGCCGCTTCTTCGGTGTCCGTGCTCGGCGTTCGTGTTACCGCTTCGGTTTGACGTACGGTGTCTCTTAGCCGTGGGTTCAGTTTGTGTGCGGCATCGTAATTTGTACGCCGGGCGGTACGTGTTTCGTCGGACGGTGTGTGTCAATTGTGCTGCGCCGCTACGTGTACGGGCGCACTTTGATGGCGGACGGTGTCGCTGGCTTGCCAGCGGTGTTTGGCTGACTTTTCGCATCGTAATCGGGCGGGCGTGTGGACTGCTGCGTGCAGGCGGTGACTGGTGGTTTTTGCATCCGCCAGCACGGCGGTAGTGCTTCCGCCCGACATCCTAATGGGCCCCTTAGTGTCTTCAACAGAATTAAACTGCTTACTGATGTCCTGTGATGCTTAGACTGTGTTATTAGTTTGTTTCACTACAAACTAGAAAAGTAACTACAAAGTAACCAAAAAGTAATCTAAAGTAATTTAAAGTACTCTAAAGTGTTTACAACACAGTTCTTCTACTACAAGGTAACTTCTATGCTTCTACAAAACCAGTACACACTGTATCTTGCAAAATATCATTGTATTGAAAGTATTTCAAACCTTCTACTGAGTAAATGTTGGTTCTAGAAATAAAAGCAATAAAGTAACAACTTTTTATACAAACAATTGGTCTGGATTCAGTCTTTGAGTGTGTGACATCATTTCTTGCCTGAGTGTGTACAACAACTGCTTAACACTACCCTTTGATACACTTGATTGCTCAACCACAACTACCACAAAAGAGAGTAAGGTATTATCTACCTTAGCCTCTGCTATATCTCTGGGGATCCCCTGGACTCTGTGCACACAATACCTCATGTTGGTATAGTATATACAGAGCCAGCTTCCTACAGGTATGAAAGTAAATGCAGAATAGTTCAGAATAATATTAACCGTCTTTACTGCTACCATATACAACCCCCATAGGTAGAGCAAGCTTGTGAGCCCAATCATTGGTTTGGTGGTCTCACCGCCATACCGCCGTATTGGCGGTCCCAAGAAGACCGCTGAGCCAGCAGTCTTTCACCCACCATATTTCGATGCATTCAGTCTGAACCACCGACGCCTGTCGACGGAGTAGTTCCCGCCTGTGCTGCGTCGGACTGCAATGTTGGCGATTTAGTACTCTGACGCCATCAGGGCCGCTGCTTCCAGCCGACCAGATTACAATGACACAGTTGTACTGGTGGTCCCCAAGAGGGCGTTCCTGACAGCAGTAGGCCAAAGCAGTACACTCTCAGCAAAGCACCAGAGCAGTGACCATCAGATGGATACAAAAACAACACAGCTGATCTCCATTGGCCAAGTGGACACACCTGCAAATCACACTATAAAACACACCCCATCCCAGTCCATGATCCTTTGCCTCTCCACTGCAGCTCAGCAAGACAGAGCAGCAAATTTGGTCACATAATGCTTCCTTTTTTCCCTATTCGATTAACACTCTCCACACACTTTGTTTGCCTTTCTTACTAATATCTTTTGGTGATTTAGTCATTGTCACGAACTTTAATTTAGAGTTACATCACGCCAAAAAAATCCATGTTTTTCAGAGGCTAAGTTGTCAGTCATGGTAGATGAAATCATAAGAGTAGAGCCACAATTGTTTGGAGCCCAAGTCCAACATTCTCCTCTCAGTAGGAAAAGCGAAATCTGGGACAGGATAGTCGACAGAGTGAAAGTTTAAGGTACCACCATGTGCACAAAGGATGAAACAAGGAAGAGGTGTCATGACCTGAGGGGGAAGATGCGTTCCATGGTCTCCAAGTAACACCTGGAGGCCCAGAGGACCAGCGGTACTCCCCCCAGCACCACATTACAACTCTTTCCCTGGGAGGAGAAAGTCTTGGCTATCCTGTATTCTGAGGGTGTGCCAGGAGTACCTGAGGGTGTGGAGTCTGACAAGCAGTCGCGGCTCCTGGAGGGAGTGCTGCAGGGCGGTGGGGTGGGGGAGGGGCAGGGTGGGGGGTAGTAAACTCCGGCATATGGCCGAACTGAGTTACGTACATAAATAAATAAATAAAACGAATTACATTGCGCGCGCAGCATCGCCATTTGGCATTGCAGAGCACGCAATGTAATTCGTTTTATTTATTTATTTATGTACTTAACTCAGTTCGGCCGTTTGCCGGAGTTTACTACCCCCCACCCTGCCCCTCCCCCGCCCCGCCCCGCAGCACTCCCTCCAGGATCCCCGACTGCTGATAAGTTGCACCTCATTAACTCTCACAACATTTCAATATCCTGTATGCTCTCATCTCAGCTTTTGCCATTGTGTTGTGTACCTAGTTTCCTAACATGCAATACTCAAAGTATCAGAGATGTTTTAATGTCAGTGTGACTGTGCATTGTTGCATATAAGATCACATGTATCAAACTCCATTACATGCCACATGTTGGATTACTGTCTCTAAGCATATTACTTTTAAATAACCATCCCAGGACCCATGATATGTGTGAATGTGTACATGTATGGTCCAGCCCAACTGCATTTTGACAACAGGTATGGTACACTAACCATTTTGCCAGTGTTGGCAAGTAGAGATTGAAATTAGTGAAACTAACATAAGGCCCTTTTTCTGTTACTCAAAACAAGATGGATTTGTGATTTTGCCCATTCTCACTTGTCGGACAGAATATAACTGATGTTCACTTCTCATGGAGTTGCCCATTTGTCAAGTGTTGGAAAGTAGATATTGGAATGACTACAACTATCATGAGGCCCTGTTTCTGTTACTCAAAAAAATATGCAATAGTGGTTTTGTCCATTCTCACTTCTCTGACATAATACAACTAATGTTAATTTCTCATGGAGTTAACCATTTGCTAATTGTCAGGAAGTAGAGATTGAAATTACTACAACTACCATGAGGCCCTCTTTCTGTTACTCAAAACAAGATGAATTTGTGAATTTGCCCATTCTCACTTGTCTGAGCGATTACAATTGATGTTCACTTCTCATGGAGTTAACCATTTGTCAAGTGTTGGGGAAAAGATATAGCAATGACTACAACTACAATAAGGGCCCTGTTTCACACACTCAAAACAAGATTCAAAAGTAATTTTGCCCATTCTCACTTGTCTGACAAATTACAACTGATGTTCAGTTATCATGCACTGAGCAATCTACATAAAACGCTCTACTCAGACTTTTCTGCCTACTTAGCTTGATGTTGTCCTGGTCTCCTCAACTGAAACTATTGATGGCGTGAGCAACAACATACTATGGGGCCGATTCCGATTCGGGCCGGAATTCTCTCCGACCGAGCCGGACCCGGAGAGAATTCCAACCGAATCGGACCCTAGCAGTCCGACCGAACAAGTACGATGCGCACGCATGCAATCGGACTCGAGTCGGTCGGACTCCCATTGAAGTCAATGGGAGCCTGTCGTACGACGCGTACGCGGGCTCCCATTGACTCAATGGGTGCGAGGCGGACAAGGGCGCCCCCTACAGCGTGTACGCGTCCATGCGCATCGCGGCGTACATGCACAGGTAGGGGGGACCCATGGGTCCCCCTTGTGTGCGACTCGCGCGCCTACGCGTACAGGGGGGTCCGACGCGGACCCCCAAAGTCGGGCTCCGACAGCTTTTTTGAGCCGGACGGCGCGAGTCGATCGGACTGCTCGCGGCGCGCATCGTACTTACCCGGCCGGGATACGTCTCCATAGCGCGGTGCGAGTCGTGTCCATGCGAGTCGGTCGGAGCGTGTTGAAGCCGCGTTCGAGTCGGTCGGAGATTTCGCGGGTGCCTGCATCGTATTCGCTCGGCCGGACCCACGTACGATTCGGTCGGGAAACAGGGCTCCGAATCGGATCCGGTAAATCCGAATCCGATTCGGAGCACTACCGGCCGAGATCGGAATCGGCCCCCAAGTGTGCACCTCAAATATCTGTAAGGCATTAAGGTAACTCAGCTGATTAGAAGTGGCAGGTGATCTATTGACTCGGCACTGCTCACATGATGAATAATACTAAGTATATAGCCAAGTTGTGTGATCAACAGTATTGTACACAACTAGGCCTTGAAATGGTCAAATACACATGTTACTTCTCCACTGTGTTGCCTTAAAAGTATGTGAGATGTTATGTTCATTCCGTAATCAAAAATGCAACATCTCAGAACATCTAATGAGCAGCGTAATTCTAGTACGTGTATTGAATGTCTCCAAATGTCTTGTTAACAAGTTCAATACCACGGAAATCCATCACAATAGTATTCTCGTCCAATTTTGTTTTTCCTAGGTCTCCTCTTACTGTGACACAAAACATTTCCACGTAGATACCACACTTCCACCAATAACAATGTTCTCTATTTCACATCAGGTGGATCTGACACAGCACCTGGGCAGAGCTTGGCCTCTGAACAGACTCCCACTCCATCCCCAGATGAGGCCCTTAGTGATGACAACACTCCTGGACATGTGGAGGTGGATGACCATCCTGGCACATTTGGTCAGCATGGGCAGACGGCAACAGTGAGTCTCACTGTTCCCACACCAATACCTCCCACCCCAGCTCCAACACCTCAGCCAACCCCAGACCCCCCAACCTGTGTACCTAGCACAGTCACTTCCATCTTGTGCCCCCAGTCCTCTGAGGTGAGAAGCACCAGCCCAGTTGCAGAGGATCCAGGAAAGAGTGGGAAAGGGCACCCTTGGCCAAGGGCTCAGGCCCGTGGGGGTAGGGGTCATTGGAGGGTAACTGTGGGCCCACTGAGTGAGGCTACTGGGGCCACTCAAACCCAGGCCACCATTGACAATAACAAGTCTTGTGATCCAATCAGGTGTCCCAGGTATTGATGGAAATCCGAGAGTAGAAGCAGCTGCAGAGCGACATGCACCTGGAGCTGGCCACCCACAACACCAACATGGGCCAGCTCATTGGGGTGCTGCAGGACATCAACACAACCCTCTGCAAGGCTTTTCCACCACCATCTACTGCTTCGTGTGGTCCAACTACATCCGGCCTGTGGACTGTTTCTGGGAACTTTTCCCTTTCTGATAGGAGTAGTATTTTGGACTTCAAATAATTTGCCATCTACAACTATGGTTTCATTCACCATGACTAACTTCTTAACTTTTGGTTTTGCACAATGTTTATTTTCTCCTTGTTCACTGCAATAAATACACTAGTGATAAACATATTGCCTGCTGTAGTATATCTCACATCTAGCAATATAAATATGTACTCCCATGTGAACTTTACAATGTCAAAACAAGCTACTTGTGAAAGCATGGGTATGTTGCATGTACACAATGTTTAGCTCAGGATCACAACAATGTCTTTATCCCATTGTTCCAATCACAGGCTGGCAGACACATAGCAATTCGCACATGACGCAAATATTCTGTTTCACTGATCACATTTTCAGGTTCAGACCATAACACCATGGAAGGAGGGGATATCTGAGACAATTTCCTATAGAATAGGCAAAATATAATTGGTCTATGTCATCAGCTGGAGCCATATTGTCTACCTCACAAAGGGAATCCCACTTCATTTAAACCAATTAACCGACACATGGCAGTACAACAGTCTCTGATCATAGGGCCATTCCAATACAGTGTTGCTGCATCTGGTGAAATATCACAAACAAATGTCAGTGATGTGCCCAAGCACATTTGCCTACAATGAGGAGACACATCAACAGCTACATACACAATGAGGATTTAGGCAACGTTAAGGAAGACTAGCATGATTTGGGCCCACAACAACATTTTGTTGGAGCACATGATCTTACACATATTGCATTAGGACCACCATATGACAAATAACAAGTCAAATGGATTCCATGCTAACGCTGTGCAAGCTGTCTTGGTACAGGTTTTGTACACCCAAAGTCTGTGACAGATATTCCCAGCAACAATCAAAATCCACTTCATACATTCAAACAGCATCATATACCTGCTAATGTCACAACTCTGAAATGTCCAAATGAAGATGCCATGATGAAGGTACCTAAAACAGACTAAAACAAAGAGATTAGCTAACAACCATATAAATGACACAATTCACATAGTCAACTTGTGGAGAACACAGACCATGACAAAAATCTAAGCTCAACAAACCAACACTCGCAAAATGAACATGTGTCAAAACCTTCCTAAACAAACACCTTTCACCAGAATTTGCCAGAGCTTTATATTCCTAATATTTTCCCTAAACATATTCCTCACATCATCACAACAAGATTTGCTTTAATAGTCAAAGTCATGACATCTCACAATATACCTAGTACTTACTATTTTAAAGGCCGCCTTCCCATACCTGAGCTTTTCCCACACGCTGCTGACTCCGTCTTACAGGGGAGGGCTTTCCGACACTGCTGTGCTGCCATGAATGGACTGCTGCGGGGCTTCAGATGTTTAAGCGGAGGATGGCTAGCACCCTCATTATCTTCCGTCACTGAGGGGGAGTCTGGGCCCCGATCTCTTCTGTATCCCGGGTGTCCACGACTGCGCGAATGACCCTGTGTATCACCCTGTCTGCCCTCATCTACCCTCCAATGTTGGGGGGTAAAAAAGGACCTTACAGGTTTTAAAGTTGCCCAAGTGCAGAATCGCTCGTGATTGCCTGCAAGCCTGAGACATCTAGAGGTCTTTTGTTCTGGAAGCACAATGTGAGTGTGCATAGTTGCATTTTGGATAACATTCGGCCTGACCCTCCTCCATTTTGCAAGTCTTCCTCTCATCCTCTCCACATCCCCAGCAACAAAATGGTGACCATAACTGTAGTAGTACTATAGCAATCACCAAAGGACTCTTGCCCCTTCAATTGCCAAACAGTGAAGAAAGACTGCCATATACACCCTCCCAACTTTTTTTCTCTCTCTCTTTCTCTCTCTCTCTATCTAATTCTCTCTCTCTCTAATACGGCGCCCATTTTATAATGGTTCTAGTCAGTCCACAGACATCTATGGAAATTACTCCCAAATGCCGGTCGTTTTACTAATCTACTCGAATTGCACCTCGCACCCCTGACACAGTAGATTTCTGGAAATCACCTTTCCTGTCTCTCACATTGAAAAAACACCACCGCCAAAGAAATTAAAGAAGGTCTACAGCAACTCACCCTGTATGACTGAGCCAACTCTGAGACTGCCATTTATAATGGTCAATAGGCTTAAGGGCCCTAATTACCCATCACTTTAGCTTGTTCGCCCCTTTATCAAAACTTGTATATGTCTCTACCTACTCTTGATGCCTGTCTTTACGGTAAAGTTACCCAACTTGTATGTACTACCTTTGCCTATAAAGGGCATACTTCTGCAGTTCACATGCTCCAACCCCATTTCTCCATCGCCCTTGCCCCTGCTCTCTTTCCCACCCCTCTGCCTCCATTTCTATAGCTTCCTTCCATAATGGAACCACAAAATACAAGCAATGCGAATCTGGAACCTTTGGTATGATATTCTTATAAAATTAACTACCCCCTGAATCTATCTAAAAAAGCATCCAAGACCCTAAAACACAGAATCCTCAAATCTCATCCAGAAACCTTGGTCTCTGACCCCTACCACTGCGCGAACATGGAGTGATAATAGGTGACCTATTTTTTATACAAATAGTCTAGCACAATGAGGGAAAGCATTGCTATCCCTGCTATTGAACTCTACAACCAGAAAAACTACACATGATCTCAAACTCTCAGTAGCCCCTCATCAGCTGTCAGAGCAGCAATCACCACTGCCATCTACAACAATGGTATCATCCGCATCCAGTCCTCAGATCACCACCTTAAATTATTTGAGGAATTCTTTCCTAACATCATGAAACCTGCTTCCAATTCTGATTCCTCCACTGCTCCAGTCCTTCCCAACGCTGAAGATATATCTAAAGCATCTCCTTCGCCTGGTAGGCGGGATTCTGCTGCTCTCCACACCAGTTTGCAACATCATCCCACACCATCAGAATCTTTTCTTCAGAGTTACACAACCAAGCTACCTCGACTATACCCTTAACACCCCACCTGCCTTAAACACGACCTCTCCCCTTTGCTGATCCTCCATTAACACCTAACAGTTTACCATTGTCTCTCCCCTCCTATTGTCAATCTCTCTCCTAGCCCCATCCCACCCTCCACTATTCTTTCTCACCCACTATATCTGCACCCTAACCCCATTGACTTCTCCCTCTTGCCCCCATACCCACCGCTTCAAGGCCTGACATCCCGCACCCATTCCACTCTAGAATCCTGACTGGGCGAGATTACTAAAAAACTGCATGATCTCAAAGCTGACCTACATACACTCACTCTCCTCACAATAAAAATGTACAATTTTCTGTCTTCCAATATGAACTTCAGATTCAATACTCTCACTAATAACCAACCCTATTACCACCCTGCCCATCTGCAACTTACCTCCCCCCCATCCTGACCTCTTGCACCGCATCACCCAGGCACTGGAAGTGGAGAACTAGATCTTATCACAATGCCGCCACACGACTGATTAGACAAAATACCCATCTATCTGACATAGATATCCAAGCCCTCCTCTCTTCATATAACTCTCCCCACCCTGACAACATTGTTAACCAGGGAAAAATCCATATCATCCTGGTGAACCCTCATAGAGCTCCCAGGCTCAACTT
The DNA here is from genome assembly GCA_963921515.1 of Calotriton arnoldi. Lineage (NCBI taxonomy): Eukaryota > Metazoa > Chordata > Amphibia > Caudata > Salamandridae > Calotriton > Calotriton arnoldi. Next base: position 95,188 of record CAWUFW010017335.1, on the reverse strand, counting down.
GAGAGGAGCCAACAAGCACAACCTCAGGGGTTACCCTCACACAGACTGAGCCAACTCACCTCAAACCACACTTGAAATGCATGTTTATCAACTACAGATTAGCTTCTAGACATGCTGGTGATATTGAGGACCTATACCTCACACATGAGCTTGACCTTCTTATTTTAACCAAAACCTGACTACATTACTCCTCTGCTCATATCCTGGACACATTAGTCCCTCCCAACTATGGCATTGCCAGATTGGACAGATCCTTTAGACCTGTTAGTGGCATCGCTTGCATTCACAGTTTTAACCTGTGAGGCAAACATACACTAACCCCTGATCTATCCACTTTTATTCCCCTGAAGTTTTATATAGCGCAAACTTGACCCGAAGGTTTCAGGTATCAGAGCGCTTTACATGAGCAGCAATTGTGTTACACAAGGACACATTCATTTTTGTTAGGCACGGGGAGATTGAGCGATTTGCCCAGAATCACATGATGTTGAAAGTCCCTGCTGAGACTCGAACACGGTTCCCCAGCATCGAGGTCGGCGGCTCTAGCCGTAAGGCCACATCCTCTCACCTTGCAAATACCTTTGCCTTGATATCTCTTGCAACAACAAACCACTTTGTAAACTTCACACAATCTACAACCCTCAAGGAGACAATCAGGTCTTCATAGAACAGATCATGGAAACCATTGTAACTAACAATGGTCATCATTGTACTCAAATCTACCTAGGAGACTACAACCTCCCCTGGCATGACCTAAACGACCCTGCAATGAACTGCTTCATAACCTTCCTTGATGACCTAAACCTGACTCAATTCTGTGATGGGCCCACACACAACAAAGGAACAACCCTAGATCTTATCATTGCGAGGCCCAATTTAATTCAACTGGGATCTATCCTCCCCTGCTATTGGACCAACCACCACCACATCACATTCCTTGTCATGCAAACAGTGACAATCAACACGGCTCAACCAACGAATCCTAGACTCTGGAAAAGGAACTTGAACAACATCAACCGCAATGACCTGGCCTCTTCCTGCAACAACAGCCTGCCTACTGCTGGCGAGATGGCAGATGTACTTGATCTCACAAATCACTACACTCGCTCAATGGAGACTATCCTTGATTCGATCGCTCCACGCCAACTAAAAGAGTATCCACAAAAGACCCAAAACCTTGGTACAATGGTTGCCTTAACACAGAAAGGCGTCAGTGGAGATGAGCTCCATCACTTGAACACCTCAAACACCTGAGATCAATGAGAAATAGATATTACAAGAGCATCAGAAATACGAAAGCAAATTTCTTCAGAAACCAATTGGATCTAGCCAGTAACCACCCGCAATATTTTTTTGAGCTCGTAAAAGGTCAATCAAACGGCACACCCACACTGTCCATCGCTGGATCTAGTCAACTACCAAACTGTGATGAATTTGCCTCCTTCTATAGAAAGCATTAAAAGGACCTGCAGACCCCTCTGGAACAAGCACCTCTCCCACCTCAACCCATTCTCTCAGCCTCCCAGATTACTGATCCCCCAAGTCACTCTGGGCACTTCCCCAAAAACAATGCATCTTGGAACTCTTTCAAAACCTTTGAGGAAAATGACATCCACATCACTGAAACCCTCAAACCATTTCAACAACCCTTTACCTCAGAATTTCCCCAAGGGAATCATCAGGGGCGATTTCTCCATTAGGGTGCTGGGGCAATTTCTCTGCAGATATGCCTGTGAACCATTGTGTATATCTGTGTGTGCATATGTGCTGTATGCATTTTAGTGGCCGCTTGTGTGTGTATGTGTGCTGTGTGCATTTTAGTGGCTGCTAATATGTGTGCCTCTTTCCATCTCTGTGACTCACCATGTTGCTGCTCGAAGTGCTCTGTGTCTCTTTCACAGTGATGCTCGTATTGGCTCTCTCTCTGTGCACATCCTTTTGTTTGCATCTCCCAGTAGTGGTTTTCTGGTCGCTTCATGTGTAGATTTCTTGGGCTGTTAAGAGTGCCAAGTGGTTCTTATACCAGTGTTTGTATTGCTGTCACTTTTGGTGTGTTTTTCTGTTTATGTGTCTCTGTCAAAGTGTCTGGCATGTCTCCTTGGGTGATTGGGTGATGTCTACTGCTGGTTCTTAGTGAGTCTCTCTATCAATACATATGTTGCTCCATGTTTTTTCTTCCCCTTAGTAGTTGATGGTATGTTAGTCTTCTTGTATACTACATATTTCCATACAGAAGAGTAGTGGTGTGACCAGAGATGTTTTTCAAATACATTTTTGCCAATAGAGCCTATGGAAATTATTTATTGGCCAGGATGTAACAGTCATGTTTTCAATGATATGTGAAATTTCAAACAGTGCCCGTCTGTGTAGACGGTCTCTGGGACAGAGCTCCATAGACAGGTGTCCTGGATTCTAAAAAGTTATTTGCCCATGCTTTTAAAAAGCTGATAAAATGGATCTGAAATCATGTGTAAATTCCTATTATTGGATTTTACTTATTCGCATAATTTTTGGTTTTCTTCTATGTACGCTTTTTAAAATAATTTTTACCCAGTGTCTTGTGGCAACAGTGAAAAATGATGTGCGCTGCTACTGCATGCTCTTCGGTAGAAAACTTCACCATATGACTTAAGAAAATGTATAGAAATACACCGTATGCATATTTTGCATGACTTTAGTGGACAAGGGTATACCTCTTGTACAGTTTTCACGTAGAAAACCATCAAACATTTTTTGCATATCAAATATAATTTTCACAATAACAATACTTGAAAAAAAATAGTTCACCTGCACCTAAATCCACCCTGGCTCATACATCCAAAATTTGGCACCAATAACAAGAGGTACCTGAACGGACAACACAAATCCCCTGCAATTTCATCTGAAAATACTAATGAACTACGCAGTTCTTTGAGTAGGAGTCATGTTAATAATAGGGTTGACTCTCCGTGTTTCTAGTCAAAGCCCACACTGAATCTTGCAAAAGACTCCGTTTCATTTAACTACATTCTACTCTTGTGTTCTGTGTGATGTCCTGTGTGTTACTGTTATAATCTGTGTGATGTCCTGTGTGTTGTGGCACATATTCTCCCAACAACTCACTGGGCAAATGATGCTTGTGTCCTTGTGTATTGTAACTGGAGCTTATGTAAAGCGTTCCATGAACTTTTACGCCCCACCACTTTCAAATCTCACCAGTCACCACTGGGAATCATAGCCTCGATACTTCCACTATGGACCAAGATTACTAATGTCTCCCTCCTTCAAGGCACTATCTCAGACTGCCTTAAATATGGCCAGGTTTCCCCTATCCTAAAGAAACCTAAAGCAGATCAAACTGATTTAAACAGCTTTCGACCTATCTCAAATATTCCTACCCTGGCAAAACTAGACCTATTTCAACCCGGCTTTCGGCCAGGGCACAGCACTGAATCGGCTATGACACATATAATGGACGATGCACTAAAAATGCTGTACCAGAACCAACATGTCTCTTAATCCTCCTGGACCTATCTTCGGCATTCCACACTGTCAAGCATGACAACCTACTAGACCTCTTGGAACACCTCATGGGGCTGTCAGGAACAGTCCTTAACTGGTTCACCTCCTTTCTCCAAAACAGGACTCAAAGAGTTAAGGTTAATCACTTTCTTTCGCAGACAACTCGGGTCACATTAGGGTTCCCTCAGGGCTCTGCACTCTCGCCCACTCTTTTCAACCTTTTCATGGAGCCGCTAATGGAAATTCTGAGTTTATCTAATATCCACTACTATATGTACGCTGACGATACCCAGCTAATTAAACGTCTCCTCCTCTGAAGACATCAGCACCCTCAACACAACTCTACAAATAATTCAAAACTGGCTTGCTGCCAATCACCTCATACTAAACACTAAAAAAAACAAGGGGCATATTAGCAAGAACGGCGTTAAAATTATCGCCGCTTTAGTGGCAGGAAACTGCCGCTAAAGCGGCGATAATGGGCTTGATAATATGCCCTTGAGAATACCAATAGAAGCCCATGTTCTGCTGTGATCCTGGGCTTCTATTGGAATTCTCAAGGGCATATTATCAAGCCCATTATCGCCGCTTTAGCGGCAGTTTCCTGCCGCTAAAGCGGCGATAATTTTAACGCCGTTCTTGCTAATATGCCCCAGATTCCTCCTAATCGCCCCACCCAACCAGTCACCTGTCATTTAAGACTGGTTGTAACACTTTACAGCCTTCAACTGCACTCCTCAGGTCATTGACTCAGCGAGATCATTAAGACTAATTCTCAACAAGAACCTCAACATGCGAAAGCACATCAGTGCTGCCACCAAAGGAGCTAATCACCAAATGAACACACTAAGAAAACTCAAACCATTCCTCCCACCAACGATTTCAAGCATGTAGTACAAGCCAAGTGATTTCCAGGCTGGGCTATTGAAGTCACACCCTCTCTTGTTTTCCTAGATCCAAACTGTCACCACTAAGGGCCTTGCTCAACGCTGCTGCAAGACTCATCACCGGCTCAAAAAGAAACAACCACATCACCCCTGATCTGAAATCCCTCAACTGGCTGACATATGAAGCAAGAATACAGTTAAAAATTGCCAGCATGACATATAAAGCCCTTCACTTCAATACAACCAGGTATCTTGCTCAAAAGCTCGTACTTTCTGGTGGCACCAGATCCTCCAGAAGCTCCAACACCCTTCTTTTGAAACCACAGAGATTCCACAAGAAGAAAACATACAACCGATCCTTCTCTGGGATGGCCCAAGAATTTTAAACACCCTACCCCTGAAGTCAGAATGAATCCCTCAGCTAATTCCTTCAAGAATGAAGTCAAATCACTCCTTATGAAAAATTCCTTACCAAGATTCCAGGATACACTTCTTTCCTCAACCACACTCTAGACTACAGGCACCGAAGACCTCTTGGTTCTCATCTTACTCAGCCCAGACTCTGCCCTCTCGTTTTTTGATATTGCCTATTCCTATAGTTTTTACTTAACGTTATTTTTGGCCTCCAGTGATGTTTCCCTCTACTTCGCGAACCATGGATAGCTTTCCCTCCCTTACCTGTTGACACCTATACATTGATACTGATTTTATTGCTATAACTGGGCTTCTCTGTGTAAATCTGTAAATCTGTAAAGAGCTCTGATACCCACATGAGTCAAGTTTGCGCTATAAAAAAAGAATCTATATAAATAAATACAAAATACTTGTACTCATGAGAAGTTGTCAATGAGATCTTGACGCTAGTCAGCTCCTTCCTCTTCAACATGATCATCATCATTTTGCATTTGCATTTCAGATTCCTCACTTGGTGGCACTTCATGGTCGAAACTATAATCAAGCAAAACGATCCCTTTGGGTTCCTTTTAAAGCATATAGTATAGTGCACTACATTCACTCATAAACCATTCACCAGCACCAAATAGTAACCCCAAAACACAATATAAGAAAAAGTCATATATTTTTATTAGCTGTATATCACAATGTTATAAAAGTTATTAAAAAAATCACAAATATTTTCCCAATACGCATATATTAAAAACATATATCAAAAAACATTTCATTCACAGTAAAAAGGGAGAGCTAAAAGATTATTCTCTAGAGAATAATCTTTTAGCTCTCCCTTTTACTGTGGATGAAATGTTTTTTGATATATGTTTTTAATATATGCGTATTGGGAAAATATTTGTGATTTTTTAATAACTTTTATAACATTGTGATATGCAGCAAATAAAATATATGAATTTTTCTTATATTGTGTTTTGGGGTTACTATTTGGTGCTGGTGAATGGTTTATGAGTGAATGTAGTGCACTATACTATATGCTTTAAAAGAATCCAAAGGATCGTTTTGCTTGATTATAGTTTCTACTGTTGGTGTCCTGTCCCTTTGGCTGAATTGGACCCCTCTCTTCTTATTTTGGCACTTCATGGTCTCCATCCTCTGTGAGGAGGTTCCCTGGCAGTGTCATGAAGGGCAAGTGTAGTGGCACTACAGTGTGCTGGACCACACAATATCAAAATGGACTGGCAGTTGGCTTTTCGTTCAGGACATTTTAATGTGTTTGCAAAATTAAACATTTGCTTTGTTTATAACACATGAGTCCTGCCATTACATTTGTAACTATTTGATGTTATTGGATACTTTGGGATGTGTGACTATAGTTGTGTTTGTTTCACCCTGATTGCTGATACATTTGAAGTGGTTAGTAGGATCTGACCTTGGAACCAGTGCTGGAGTCACACAGGACAAGAGAAAATGTTCAATGGGATGGATGTGTGGGATGCAATCCAATTGGGGCTGAAAATGCATTGGGTGGTATTTCATATGGTGAGTATTTGAGCATGGTCTGGCCAATGTCCTCATCATTTAGCTTGCAGTTCTCCCTATGATGTAGGTTAGATATGTGTTTTATGTGTGCAAGTTAGATGTGTTTATCCAAACATGGAGGGTGTTAACTTGTCCCACCTTTGTAGACATTTTTATGGACATGTGCCCATTTTCGTGTGTGTACCGTACACCTACTTCCTTTAAATGTGGAACAAATGCTGTTACTGCTGTGTTTGCTTTCATGACTTGCACTTACACATTTCCCACATATGCATGGCACTTGGTTATGCTATTGGTTGTCTCTGATAAACGTCAAGCCACAGGTCCTGTGCACATAGAGGTTTTGAGGTATGTACAAAGTGGACTGTGGCCCAGGGCCATAGCCTTTCAGGGGTACCCCTAGTAGAGGCATACCTATTATGCCTAGAGTCTATACATTGTGCGATTTGAATGGTTCTCACACTGATTATTTGGAATCCCATTTACCTGACACTACCTTTTAATGTGGGTGATGTGTGAGAGTCCATTACAGAGATTTACCAGAGAAGATGCGTTTCAGTTTCATGACACATCCATACAGATGTATCTTGTATATCACAACAGGACCGAGCATGTGAGCAATATGAGGGCATCACAGATATTAATATTGATGAGGAGGTGCTGTTGTGTGACACAATTTAATGCACACATCACTATCCCTGATTATGAGATGTGTGCACATGTCAACTTTATTAGAGTGTGATAGAAAAGGGGGGGTGTTCTTAAACACAGGGGGGCAGATTTACAAGCCCCTTGCGCCACTTTTGCGTCATTTTTCCCATGTTAAAAATGACGCAAAAGTGGCGCAAGGGGCTTGTAAATCTGCCCCAGGGTATATATGGCGCTAACCTGTTCTCGTGAATGTAAATGAAAAGAATGTATCAGTGTGGTGCATCAGGTGAGGGAAAACACCTAAACCCTCAATAGTGGACGCAAGTCCGTTTCACACAAATGATAACAGGCCCTGTGCACACACATTAAAGTTTTTACAACACACAGTAAACGTTGTATGCGAAAGATGACAGGAGAAACGTTCTTCCGATATTCAAGTGTGGATTCATATGCCAGCCAACACGTGTTTCGTCACTGGGTGTGTAACCCTTGACTTCTTCAGGGCTGGAATTACATGAAATGACTGTTGTCACAATGGATTTACATAAAATGGCATGGTCAACATATCATGCGTAACCAGTACGTGGACATGGTTGATATTGTGATTAAGACTTTTCGTTGGGTGGGAATGTGTACCACATCTATAAAACGGAAGAGGGAAGGAACATGAATTTCGTGACATCCAAATGGGTGTCATGCACGACATTCAAACGTGAGATTTTGTGCTGTCGCCAGCATGCAGAATAAAATGCGCATTCAAGCGGCATGTGTCCAATACATGTGTCAATTAGTTCTCGGACCTCGGTGTGCTATAGTGAACGGTATACATTGAATCATGTTAAAAAATGGTGTTGGTGACGTACAATAGGAGGTGTGTGGTTAAGAAGTTTAAAAAAAGGGATGTGATTTATCCCAGCGTTCGTGCAGTGAACTAGTGATTCAGAATATATTGTAAATACTTGAACTATCATAGTTAACAGCTAATGCCTACCTCAAACGCAATATGGTAGGACTTTAGACCTGTGGGTATAAATTGGTAGCTCAGTTAGGCTAAACTATTCGCACCGATATTTTGTGCAAATGTACTCGTTAGTGGTTGAAAACAAAAAATATATCGGTCATTAATTCTCCTCTCACCTTATGACTGGTGATAATTCCGACCCAGCAGGTCCTATATGTTTAATCCAAACCGTCAAAATCCTTTCTTTGTCACTAGAAAATCTGTATAATGAAAGTTTCTATAAATAAACCGTTCAATCGGATGTGTACCAATTCTATGAGTATACGCGAATCTCTATACCTGTCCCAACAAAATTATCACGGCTTACCTTGAAATTAAGGTGTTAATCAGCGTATATGTGTTTCCCTCGGTATATTTATTTTATTAAGATATCTTCATCATATCGTAGTCCTGTATGCTGAATACGCGGTGTCAATTACCGCAAGCCAACTAAAAGTGAAATCCGAATGAAAAAGGATGTCACTCAACTGACCTCGTTCTATGCACAAGCAGAGTTTCTATACAAACACCTGCAGCAAGTCGCTGCATTCTATTTCGTAACGCTTACCTTCAGGCGAGTGCACCCGTGGCTTGTACTCCGGCACCGAGTAAACCGGAGGACAGGAGTCTAAAACCGGAAGCAGTTTTAAGCTTCCGGTTCACCGCCGTAACTAGACCGCTAACCCCCGGTGCTCGAGTAAAGTGCAGAGTGGGAAGTGTAAACGGCGCATGTGTATTCTCCGCCTTGCCCACCTTCATTTAAGATAATAATCATTATTAAAACAAGCAGCGGGGCTCTAAAAGTGAGTTGGGGATCCAAACCACCTACGTTTGGAATAGTAATTATTTCGTTTGTTATCCGTGCTCAGGAATTAAAACGACAATAGACATACACTTTATACACTGTACATTAATGTCTATGAGAAAAACGGCAACAGCTTGACATGAAATGTTCTCTGTTATATACAATGTAAAATCACCCGAAAATTCAGGCAAACGAGGCTGAGAGGTCTAAACCATAAGTACATGCATGTTTTACAGCAGTAGACACACAAATTTAATACGTAATACATTTATGGGCATAAAAAGCGAACGTTTTGGCATTGAATTAGAATAGTGTAAACAATGGCATAATAACCTGAAAGTTAAAGCAAAAACAGTTAAAATGCCTTCATGTCTTCAAAGTGGGATACTCATAACTCTTAAAAGGTATCACAGTAACATGATTCAATTTATGTAGGAGAGGTAGGGATCTAACAGTGCGTATTATCGGACATATATCTGAAGAGCATGCCAACACACAAGCCCCTTGTAACAAATGTCCAGTGCAAGGTGGTAAATGTTAGCCAACATTTGCTCATTCAAAATTTACTAACCAACAGGCTAATGCAAACAGTTAAAACACAAATCATAAGTGTATACAGTGTGGTCCAAACACATCCTGACAGACAGTTGGACGATTGCTAATCTCCCAAGAAATAGTGCATTTCCCTATCACTATTAAAACCATGTTCATAGGTTCTGAGACGCATGATCCAAAAGGCTTCAGAACGTCTCAGACGTAGTTCTCTGTTCCCTCCCCTTGGACTCGGTGTGGTGATGTCAATCCCATAGAAGAGGAAACTTTTGTGTGTACCTAGAGAGGGACACTCCCACATGTGTGTGGCCATGGGATATCTAGGATCTTGATGTTTAAGGGCTCTGACGTGTTCGCCAATCCTCTCTCTGAGTGTCCTTATAGTGCTGCCCACATATTTTCCACCACATGTGCACTCAAAGACGTAAACTACGTACTTGGTATTACAATTGATGTTGTATCTAATATTAATAAGTTCTGTCAGGGCCAGTGAAGCTCCTCTTGCGATCAGCGGCCCACCTGCAAATACCACATGAGCCACATTTGTAGAAGCCCAGGGTACGTAAATGAAGCCATGATTCTTTGGTAAGTAATCTTGGATAGCTTGGACTTAGTCTAGTTCTGAGCGTCCTACCCCTTCTGTAGGTGATTTGTGGATACCTGTTGATGTGTTGGGCTAGTGCTGTGTCATTGGTCAGTAGTTTCCAGTGTTTATTCAAACTCCTGGACAATGCCCCACTTAGGTCATTAAATTCTGTGATTAGTCTCACTGTGTTGGTGTCTGTCCTGCGGATTTTATCACGTATGGTCTCTTCTCGACATGTGTGTCTAATTCTAGTGGCAGCTTTGGTCAGATTTACGTGTGTATAACCTCTGTTCTTAAACCTAGCTTTCATAGCTGAAAGGCAATTTTCAAAATCATGGTCGCTACTACAGTTGCGTCTGGCTCTAGTGAACTCACCATAGGGAATCGCATGAATCTGATGGGGTGGATGGGCGCTATGAGCATGGAGAATGGAGTTGCATGCGGTATCCTTACGAAAAATGCGTGTCTGTATGGTATTGTCACTGATGAAAATTTCTATGTCCAGAAAGGTAATGTTCGAGTTGCTTTTGTAATGTGTGAAGCGCATGTCGTAAGTGTTAGAGTTTAAGTAGGCACAGAAATCGTCTAGTTTGTCTTGTGGACCTGCCCAAATCAGAAGACAGTTGTCGATGTATCGACCCCAGAATAAAATTGAATCGTTGAAACGACTGCCTTTCTCACCCCAGATCCAGTCTTCTTCTAAGCGTCCCATAAAAAGGTTCGCAAAACTGGGTGAAAATTTAGAACCCATGGCTGCACCTCTTTTCTGTCTATACCAGTCTTTCTCGAACCAAAAAACATTGTTGCTGAGAATCAAGTCCATCATCGTGAGTAACATATTAGTGTGTTGCCATTGTGAGGCCGGTCTTTTGTTTTGAAAATGCGAGATTGCTTTCATACCTAAGTCTGGTTTAATGCTTGTATACAGCGAGATCACGTCTAGGGTCACTAGGTCATGCTGTCTTCCCAGGTGAAATCAGATAACATGTTGAGTATATGCTTGGTGTCTCGTATATAGGACAGCAGATTTTGGACCAGGGGTCTGAGAAAGAGATCTAAATATTCCGCTAAACGTTCTGTAGGGCCTCCTATCCCTGATACTATTGGTCTCCCTGGGGGGAAAGGTAAGTGCTTGTGAACCTTTGGAAGTGTGTAAAGACACGGGTAGTGTGGTCGGTGAATTTTCATGTAGGTATGTTCCTCGTCACTAATAAGGCCTGCATCATGCCAGGTCATGAGGTTTCTATTAATCACAGTAGTTAAAAGGCCAATAGGATTATGTGTGAGAAGTTCATAGCATTCTATATCCTGTAATTGTGTTAAAACCTCATTGTTGTACTCCTCCCTGTTCATAACGACCACATTCCCCCTTTGTCGGCCTCTCTAATGATTATTCCGCTGTCATTGGATAGTGCCTTAAGAGCACTTCTTTCTCCTGGACGGAGGTTATCCCGATGTTGTATTTTGTTCTTAAGTCTCTTGCTCTCAAATTTGTCTAAATCTTCTAGTACCAGTTTATGAAAAATGTCTATAGTATTGCCACTAGTAAGAATAGGTGTCCATCTAGATTTGGATTTCAAGCCACTGTCAATACTGAGATCTGTGTGTACATCTAGCTCCCTTAATAAGGTATCCATGTGAAGTGGTGTATCTTCAGTTTCTGTCAGAGATAGGAGTAGATGAGTGTCGTGTACATCCTGGATGCTTAACACATCAGAAAGCGAGCCAGTTGGAATATTCACAGTATTTTTATTAGGTATTACATTAGTGCTGAAAAACTTTTTCAATTTCAAGTTCCTAACAAATTTGAACAGATCAATTTTTGTGTTACATAGATCTCCCTCATCTTTTGGGTTAAAACTTAAACCTTTTTCAAGAAGAGTTGTCATATCGTGGTTGAGTGTCAATGAGGATAGGTTAATGACCTCTACCCCTTTCTCAGTATTAGGCATCAGTTCTTGTTGTTGCCTGATCTCAGTTTGTTTTTGTAATCTGTTTTTCCCTGATCTCTTTCCTCTGCGGGTTTTGTGTCCGTGTTTGTACGTCTGGGTTGTGTCCTGTTTCCCTTTCGTATCCTTTGTACTTCTCGTAAAAAAGCAGAGGAAACTGCCTGTCTACTATCTGTAGAAGTACTAGCGTTGTCAATTTCACTGTCACTAGATAATGGAGCATTAAGAGAAGTTGCGCTGGATGAGACGGAAATTATTTCTTGTCTACTTCTGCCTCCAGCTTCGTTGCCTGACTGAAACAACTGATCATACTTTTTTGGCGAACGTGAAAATCCTTCCCTCTTTATAGTCATACTCATCACGTTTTAACTTTCTAGCCTTTCTCTCCTTGATGTCATTCTGATGTCTAGCCAGAATCTCATTAAGTATGGCATAATTTTTCTCTGTGCCCTCCTTCAGATCTAGATCTCTTATCTCCTTCTCAAGATCTGCAATCTCTGCCTGTAGTTTCGAAACTTTTCTATCTGAATTCTCTATGAGTATGCGCATTAGTTTCTGCGAGTTGGTCGTGAGTGCCTCTTCCCATTCTTTTAACAGATCCTCTTCCAAGTCATCGTAGGTTGGGAAGATTTGAGATCTTAGACCCCTTGGTATTCTGTTCAGGCGTACATACTGTTTAAGCGTCGCCCCATCCCACCACTTTGAGTTCTCACTTTTAGGTCTCGCCTAGGCAGCGCTTGCGCTGTCTCGTTGAGACATGCAGTATATACTCTAGGAGGGAAGCTTCGTTTAAGCTCCGCCCACTCTCCGCCCATGTTTTAGATTGGCTTACATCGTAAATGCTGCATTGTGATTTGTTTTTGGCTTCCTAGTCCCTCCCCATGACAGCCATGTCGTCATTTGTGTCCTTACACGGCTATCAGCCCCTTTACTGCACAGACTATTTTCTGTTCCTTGACTGCTTGCCCACCCCTCCCCTGGGGCGCGAGGGCTGCGATCTGTTTCCGCTACTGTCTTGGCAGAGACAGCACCTGTTGTGCTTCCTTTACTGCACAGACTATTTTCTGGTCCTTGAGTGCTTGCCCACCCCTCCCCTGGAGCGCGAGGGCTCCGATCTGTTTCCGCTGCTGTCCTGGCAGAGACAGCACCTGTTGTGCTTTGCAGGCTATTCCGAGGCCCGAGCAGAAAGCTGCAGAGGAACGAGTGCCTCTGTGGTGGGCGGTCCTCAGTGAGTGGAGCCTGTTCCCCATCTACGTAGGCTAAAGCCATACGGCCCAGTTCAGGGGCTCTGTTGAAATAGGAGACTTTGCTCCGTGCTGCACCCGAACCCGCCTGAGACCAGAAGAGGTCTCCTTTTATTGTTTAGCTTTTGTAGAAGACGGGCGGCGAGGGAGGCCTTCCTGTCCTTAGACGGTTTAGCGCTGGATGTGCGTCGTCCGTAGGTGGCAGCGGCAGCCTTTGTGCAGCATAAAAACTGCTTCTAGTTCTATGCACAAGAAGTGTGTGTTGCCGCCCTTACTTTGTGGTGTGTCTAGATCACCTGAGAGGAGTCACACCAGGCGTTGTGCGTCCTTCCTTGTGTCACACCATCCCACACTTCTTTGTGCAGGAGAGGCTGTCTCACTTACTCCATGACTGCGTGCGTGATCTGTTCCTTTTAACTTTTTTGCTAACACTGCAGAGTCACCTTTTTAAAACGGGACAAGCGAAGAGACGGGTGAGGCGTGCAAGGGCTGGCCCTGGGCAAATGAGGTCCCCAAAGGTTAGGTGGTGCGGATCCGGCATCGGTGCCTGTCATGTGCTATAACCCCCTCCTTACGTGCAAGGGGTCGGTTGGGGCACGGTGTGGCGGTAACACAGGTATCTGAGAGCTCCTGACAGTTACATTCGTCCCATGCTGTGTTGACATTCACAATACTGGGAGTGCGTCACTGTGCAATTTACAGCGCCACGGGCGTTCTCCAGCTACTCGGACCGCTGCCGGCTCTGCACGGAAGCTAATGTTAGTGGAAATAAAGGCTATTCGGATTAATAGTGTGGCACTATAACGAGTGGGGCCCCAAGGGAGGGGGAGGTATTGCTCCGGACCCATTGTTTATGTAGCTCTTGGTACATCAACAGCGGCCATATAACTTTATCGACAGGTTTATGTCATATAAAACACATTGATATTAGTTGCTTACAATAAGTTGGTGCTTGCTATATGTGCTTTTTATATATAGCAATAGTTCTAAGGGCGTCTAATGTGTTGCACGTTAGACACTAAGTAATTACATATAGCTGATGTGCCTCACTTTCTCACAAGCTCCGGCTTATTTACAGGATGTTGTGTTTTTTTCACACTGTTTTAAACACAGTCTATACGTGCAGTAGGCAAATTGTCTTCTTAACATTGCCACAGATTTTTTGTAATGCGCACATTTTCGCTGTTCTGTAACAAGGTGCGTAAGCTTTTGAAAGAGCTTGCACTTATGTAGCATTATTTAAACGGTATTTTCTGCCGTGCCTTTATTCACATAAAGTATAGCGCAGCGGCCACACAAGCTAACTTCTTTGCACAAGGCTGACGGTTCGATTCCTGGATCCCGCAGCAGGTAATCTCAGTACTATTTCATTATAAGCTATAGCTTGCTTAATCTTTCCTACAGCCCGGTGCTTGCTATATGTCGTTTTAAAATATAGCAATAGTTATAACAGTAATTACATATAGCTGATGTGCCTCCTCACTGTCTCACAAGCTCCGGCTTATTTACAAGATGTTGTGTTTGTTTTCACACTGTTTTAAACACAGTCTATACGTGCAGTAGGCACATTGTCTTCTTAACATTGCCACAGAATTTTTGCAATGCGCACATTTTCGCTGGTCTGTAACAAGGTGCGTAAGCTTTTAAGAGCTCGCACTTATGTAGCATTATTCAAACTTGTATTCTCTGCCGTGCCTTTATTGACATAAAGTATAGCGCAGCGGTTACACAAGCTAACTTCGTAGCACAAGGCTGACGGTTCGATTCCTGGATCCCGCAGCAGGTCATCTCAGTATTAATTCATTATATGCTGTAGCTTGCTTAATCTTTCCTAGCGCTCATGTTAATTACAATGTTTTGCTTCTCTTTTATCCTTTATATATATTTTTTCTCATCATTTATTGCATATTCTTTAACTCCATTTTATATCCTTCCCATTATTTTTTGTTAATCCTACCCTACTTCTGTCTTACACATTTTTTTTTACATCTTACTGTTGCATTTATTGTGAAATTTTCAACCTCACTATGCAATATAAAGCTGGGGTAAAATAGGCCCCAAAACATAACTGAAACCAATCCCACAAATGTCCAAAACATAATGTTGGTGGAGATAAATGCTATTTGGATCAACACTGTGGCACTACAACGAGTGGGGCCCCAAGGGAGGGGGTGGAATTGCTCCAGATGTCATTGTTTATGGAGCTCAGTGGAGATAAAAGCTATTTGGATCAACAGTGGCACTACAACGAGTGGGGTCCCAAGGGAGGGGGTGGTATTGCTCCAGATGCTATTGTTTATGGAGCTCAGTGGAGATAAAGGCTATTTGGATCAATAGTGTGGCACTACAACCAGTGGGGCCCCAAGGGAGGGGGTGGTATTGCTCCGGATGCTATTGTTTACGAAACTCTCGGTACATTAACACAGAACTATAAACTTTAACTGCAGGTTTATTTAATATAAAACAGATTGTTCGTATCTGCTTACAACCAGTTGGTGCTTGCTATATGTGGTTTTTATATATAATAATAGTTCGAACGGTGTCTAATATGTTCCACGTAAGACTCTAAGGGGTATATTCACGAGAACGTGCGATAACTATCGCCAAAGTAATTTATCGGCAGAAAAGTTAGCACTGCCTAACCCCGATTTTCTTCGCCGTGATAGTGTGGTATTCACAAGCCCGCGCTACATGGCAATAATTACAGTGAACGGCAGAGAAAACAGGCGACAACAACATCGCAATGGCGATAGTTATTCCTGAGTTAGCAGGCGATAGCTGTGGATCGGCACATCAGCGCCAGATAACTCACCTTTCTCAACCCAGGCGATATCGCATTGCGAACATGGCCCTACAAATATTAGGATGTGAGGGTTAGGATGTCAAGTGAACAACAAATGCAGGAGACATTGTCTGGTTCATTTAACATTTGGCATGCAGCCTGAAAGACTGCTGTGTCAACAGAGGCCCTTTCCCCGAGCTCCGTACCCCGCTCTATTGAAAGACCCTGCCAGCCAGCACCTACAAGTGATAGATGGAAATGCATTCACGGGTGACTGCTGAGGGGTTGGCAGGTTATTAAAAAATATATGGCGGGGTGGGGGCTGGGGGTGGTGGCGGTGGGTGTTGTGACCCTCATGGGTATCGGAGCAGCATGATCATTGCCTCCATGGCATCTGTGGGTCTTCAGGTGTGGCTCTTGGCTGGGCTCCCTTTCATGCTGTGGGTAGTCGTCCTGCTTAGCACCAGCAAAAGGCAGGTGTAAAATCCCTGGTGCTACCGCGGGTTATCCCCTGTTTTTGCTTCGCTTCGCAGATCTGGCAGTTCGTTGTGAATGTGGTGTTGTGGTTTTCTCGTGTGTTTTTGCACGGGAACGCCTCCTCTGCATCTCATTAGTGTTAGTTGGTGGTGTCCACCGTGGAGATAAATTTGGGGGCAGTTATCGCGGGAATACTGGTGTTGTCTGCAGTTTGCACCAGCTTGTGAATGGGGTGTTACATTTATCTCCACTTTTGCTGCGTTAAGGTGGAGATAAATCGGAGTTAACTCCTTGTGAATATGCCCCTAAGTAATTACATATAGCTGATGTTTCTCACTGTCTCACAAGCTTCAGCTTATTTACGGGGTGTTCTTTCTGTTTTCACACTGTTTTAAACAGTGTATGCGTGCTGCTGGCAAATACAATGCAAGTTTTGCTTTTTCATTGTTCCGCAATTGTCGGTTTTAAACACAATGTATGCGTGCAGCTGGAGCATTTCTTTCGTGTAACAACTTTTAATACAGTCAGCAAGTATTTTTGGGGCACGTGCAGCTGGTAATAATAATACCCATCGCATATTGTTACTTTTCTTTTAAAAGGCTGCACCTTTTTCCCAACAAATGAAGACTCAATTTAACCTGTTTATTTATTTATTTATAGAGCACAGCTCATCGCAAGGGATATCACAGCGCTAAGTAGCGAGAAATCATCGAAGGGCTGCTGGTGGCATAGGTGGCATAAAGCGCTACAGCTCCTATGTTGTAGCGCATATTATATGCACACATTTTATTCATCCGGTATCATGTTTATGAACCCGCCCCCGTTTTTCCCGTGCACCTGTGAGTCTGTGCTGCTTAGGGACATTTTAATATAGTTCAGGTTTCATCTTCCAACATAATTGTGTGCCCGGGGCTAGGAAAGCTGTGGCAGCATGGCTTGGTGTTAAAGCCGCACCCAAGTATTTCGCAGGTCTTCTCCAAATCGTGTGCTTCCCTATCACAGAAATACAATGTAACTTGTTCACACTACTGTAGACTTTTTCTTTGAGCTACTCTTCTTTGTTTTAGCAATACAATATGTATCTATTCACATCTTTAGAAACGTTGCACCAAACAGCAGCAACAACTTCCACTTCTACACACTTTTTGGCGTGCTCGCTCGCACACCTTTTTCTTTTAGCAAGGTGAATGCGCTTTCCAAACTGCTTTTAATAAAGTTTTAAAATTACCTTCATAATGGCGCCCTTGCTCACCTAATCCCACTATTAATAATAAAAAAAAAGAATAAGCTGAACCAAGTTGGGCTTTTTTGCTTTAGCATCTACGTGTATGCCACATGTAGATTTTTTACTATGTTTAGCATTTTTATTAAAAAAAAACTTTTTGTTACCTACAGCTGAATTCTCGATACCTGCTATTAGAAGGAACTAAATATTAACACAAGTTTTTTCTTATACGCACATATTTTGCTTTTTGTAACCAGGTGCGTGAGCTTTTCAAGGGCTTGCACTCCTGGAGCCTTATTTAAACTTGTATTTCTACCGTGCCTTCATTGACATGAAGTTTAGCGCAGCGGCCACAAGCTCCAGCATCTTTACAGGATCTTGTGTCTGTTTTCACACTGTTATAAATGCCGTGTATGTGTGCAGCTGGCAGGTTAACAAATCTTGTTAACATTGTAGGCGGGGCAGGGGAGGGGCAGGGTGAGGGAAGTAAACTCCGGCATTAACACAAAGAAAGTTCACTTCATAAATACATAAATAAAACAAACTTCTTTGCACGCACTACAATTCAGCGATGCAATGCAGCACGCACAATGAAATTTGTTTGATTTATTTACTTATTCAGTGCACTCCATTCGGATTAATGCCACTGTTTACTACCCCCTACCCAGCCCCTCCCCCACCGCCCCACAGCACTTTCACGAGGAGCCACCACTATAAACTGCATTCCTCTTAGATTTACTTACAACTGTAAAAACATGTATGCTATACCATGATCATAAAAATACCTCATTTTCCTATTGTATATAAGTCTAAAATTACAAAATGCAATAAAAGTTATATAAAGCGACAATAATTACTTAAATATATTGTATTACTTACTGTTTTTCTGATTACAAATGTTTGCCGTGATAATAAAAAGATTTTTAAACAACCTAAGGCATCAAATGGATTCCATTACACACTACTTTTACATAGCACAAAAATACATTACATTAATTATTTATAATCTAAAATAAACCACTAACCTAATAAATATGGCGAGACCGATTGGCATTGCCAATGCTTGTTTTTAATCTTTCAAGTCTAATAAATTTGTCTCTCAAGCCCTCTCTGTGTTTGGGATTGCCAATTGTCATACTGGAACTTATAGTGTTCCCTTTAGTTAGGTTGTCAAAAAGTTATTCGGCTACCTTTTCTCTGTCCATGGTTAAACAAGATAACACGCGGAAGCTGCCTACCCTGACTCACAATTTGCAATGATAGAAAAGGGGGGGTGTTCTTAAACACAGGGTATATATGGCGCTAACCTGTTCTCATGAATGTAAATGAAAAGAATGTATCAGTGTGGTGCATCAGGTGAGGGAAAACACCTAAACCCTCAATAGTGGACGCAAGTCCGTTTCACACAAATGATAACAGGCCCTGTGCACACACATTAAAGTTTTACAACACACAGTAAACGTTGTATGCGAAAGATGACAGGAGAAACGTTCTTCGATATTCATTTAATGAAGTGTGGATTCATATGCCAGCCAACACGTGTTTCGTCACTGGGTGTGTAACCCTTGACTTCTTCTGGGCTGGAATTACATGAAATGACTGTTGTCACAATGGATTTACATAAAATGGCATGGTCAACATATCATGCGTAACCAGTACGTGGACATGGTTGATATTGTGATTAAGACTTTTCGTTGGGTGGGAATGTGTACCACATCTATAAAACGGAAGAGGGAAGGAACATGAATTTCGTGACATCCAAATGGGTGTCATGCACGACATTCAAACGTGAGATTTTGTGCTGTCGCCAGCATGCAGAATAAAATGGGCATTCAAGCGGCATGTGTCCAATACATGTGTCAATTAGTTCTCGGACCTCGGTGTGCTATAGTGAACGGTATAACATTGAATCATGTTAAAAAATGGTGTTGGTGACGTACAATAGGAGGTGTGTGTTTAAGAAGTTTAAAAAAAGGGATATGATTTATCCCAGCGCTCGTGCAGTGAACTAGTGATTCAGAGTATATTGTAAATACTTGAACTATCATAGTTAACAGCTAATGCCTACCTCAAACGCAATATGGTAGGACTTTAGACCTGTGGGTATAAATTGGTAGCTCAGTTAGGCTAAACTATTCGCACCGATATTTCGTGCAAATGTACTCGTTAGTGGTTGAAAACAAAAAATATATCGGTCATTAATTCTCCTCTCACCTTATGACTGGTGATAATTCCGACCCAGCAGGTCCTATATGTTTAATCCAAACCGTCAAAATCCTTTCTTTGTCACTAGAAAATGTGTATAATGAAAGTTTCTATAAATAAACCGTTCAATCGGATGTGTACCAATTCTATGAGTATACGCAAATCTCTATACCTGTCCCAACAAAATTATCACGGCTTACCTTGAAATCAAGGTGTTAATCAGCGTATATGTGTTTCCCTCTGTATATTTATTTTATAAAGATATCTTCATCATATCGTAGTCCTGTATGCTGAATACACGGTGTCAATTACCGCAAGCCAACTAAAAGTGAAATCCGAATGAAAAAGGACGTCACTCAACTGACCTCGTTCTATGCACAAGCAGAGTTTCTATACAAACACCTGCAGCAAGTCGCTGCATTCTATTTCGTAACGCTTACCTTCAGGCGAGTGCACCCGTGGCTTGTACTCCGGCACCGAGTAAACCGGAGGACAGGGAGTCTAAAACCAGAAGCAGTTTTAAGCTTCCGGTTCACCGCCGTAACTAGACCGCTAACCCCCGGTTCTCGAGTAAAGTGCAGAGTGGGAAGTGTAAACGGCGCATGTGTATTCTCCGCCTTGCCCACCTTCATTTAAGATAATAATCATTATTAAAACAAGCAGCGGGGCTCTAAAAGTGAGTTGGGAATCCAAACCACCTACGTTTGGAATAGTAATTATTTCGTTTGTTATCCGTGCTCAGGAATTAAAACGACAATAGACATACACTTTATACACTGTACATTAATGTCTATGAGAAAAACGGCAACAGCTTGACATGAAATTTTCTCTGTTATATACAATGTAAAATCACCAGAAAATTCAGGCAAACGAGGCTGAAAGGTCTAAACCATAAGTACATGCATGTTTTACAGCAGTAGACACACACATTTAATACGTAATACATTTATGGGCATAAAAAGTGAACGTTTTGGCATTGAATTAGAATAGTGTAAACAATGGCATAATAACCCGAAAGTTAAAGCAAAAACAGTTAAAATGCCTTCATGTCTTCAAAGTGGGATACTCATAACTCTTAAAAGGTATCACAGTAACATGATTCAATTTATGTAGGAGAGGTAGGGATCTAACAGTGTGTATTATCGGACATATATCTGAAGGGCATGCCAACACACAAGCCCCTTGTAACAAATGTCCAGTGCAAGGTGGTAAATGTTAGCCAACATTTGCTCATTCAAAATTTACTAACCAACAGGCTAATGCAAACAGTTGAAACACAAATCATAAGTGTATACAGTGTGGTCCAAACACATCCTGACAGACAGTTGGACGATTGCTAATCTCCCAAGAAATAGTGCATTACCCTATCACTATTAAAACCATGTTCATAGGTTCTGAGACGCATGATCCAAAAGGCTTCAGAACGTCTCAGACGTAGTTCTCTGTTCCCTCCCCTTGGACTCGGTGTGGTGATGTCAATCCCATAGAAGAGGAAACTTTTGTGTGTACCTAGAGAGGGACACTCCCACATGTGTGTGGCCATGGGATATCTAGGATCTTGATGTTTAAGGGCTCTGACGTGTTCGCCAATCCTCTCTCTGAGTGTCCTTATAGTGCTGCCCACATATTTTCCACCACATGTGCACTCAAAGACGTAAACCACGTACTTGGTATTACAATTGATGTTGTATCTAATATTAATAAGTTCTGTCAGGGCCAGTGAAGCTCCTCTTGCGATCAGCGGCCCACCTGCAAATACCACATGAGCCACATTTGTAGAAGCCCAGGGTACGTAAATGAAGCCATGACTCTTTGGTAAGTAATCTTGGATAGCTTGGACTTAGTCTAGTTCTGAGCATCCTACCCCTTCTGTAGGTGATTTGTGGATACCTGTTGATGTGTTGGGCTAGTGCTGTGTCATTGGTCAGTAGTTTCCAGTGTTTATTCAAACTCCTGGACAATGCCCCACTTAGGTCATTAAATTCTGTGATTAGTCTCACTGTGTTGGTGTCTGTCCTGCGGATTTTATCACGTATGGTCTCTTCTCAACATGTGTGTCTAATTCTAGTGGCAGCTTTGGTCAGATTTACGTGTGTATAACCTCTGTTCTTAAACCTAGCTTTCATAGCTGAAAGGCAATTTTCAAAATCATGGTCGCTACTACAGTTGCGTCTGGCTCTAGTGAACTCACCATAGGGAATCGCATGAATCTGATGGGGTGGATGGGCGCTATGAGCATGGAGAATGGAGTTGCATGCGCTATCCTTACGAAAAATGCGTGTCTGTATGGTATTGTCACTGATGAAAATTTCTATGTCCAGAAAGGTAATGTTCGAGTTGCTTTTGTAATGTGTGAAGTGCATGTCGTAAGTGTTAGAGTTTAAGTAGGCACAGAAATCATCTAGTTTGTCTTGTGGACCTGCCCAAATCAGAAGACAGTCGTCGATGTATCGACCCCAGAATAAAATTGAATCATTGAAACGACTGCCTTTCTCACCCCAGATCCAGTCTTCTTCTAAGCGTCCCATAAAAAGGTTCGCAAAACTGGGTGAAAATTTAGAACCCATGGCTACACCTCTTTTCTGTCTATACCAGTCTTTCTCGAACAAAAAAACATTGTTGCTGAGAATCAAGTCCATCATCGTGAGTAACATATTAGTGTGTTGCCATTGTGAGGCCGGTCTTTTGTTTAGAAAATGCGAGATTGCTTTCATACCTAAGTCTGGTTTAATGCTTGTATACAGCGAGATCATGTCTAGGGTCATTAGGTCATGCTGTCTTCCCAGGTGAAATCAGATAACATGTTGAGTATATGCTTTGTGTCTCGTATATAGGACGGCAGATTTTGGACCAGGGGTCTGAGAAAGAGATCTACATATTCCGCTAAACGTTCTGTAGGGCCTCCTATCCCTGATACTATTGGTCTCCCTGGGGGAAAGGTAAGTGCTTGTGAACCTTTGGAAGTGTGTAAAGACACGGGTAGTGTGGTTGGTGAATTTTCATGTAGGTATGTTCCTCGTCACTAATAAGGCCTGCATCATGCCAGGTCATGAGGTTTCTATTAATCACAGTAGTTAAAAGGCCAATAGGATTATGTGTGAGAAGTTCATAGCATTCTATATCCTGTAATTGTGTTAAAACCTCATTGTTGTAGTCCTCCCTGTTCATAACGACCACATTCCCCCTTTGTCGGCCTCTCTAATGATTATTCTGCTGTCATTGGATAGTGCCTTAAGAGCACTTCTTTCTCCTGGACGGAGGTTCTCCCGATGTTGTATTTTGTTCTTAAGTCTCTTGCTCTCAAATTTGTCTAAATCTTCTAGTACCAGTTTATGAAAAATGTCTATAGTATTGCCACTAGTAAGAATAGGTGTCCATCTAGATTTGGATTTCAAGCCACTGTCAATACTGAGATCTGTGTGTACATCTAGCTCCCTTAATAAGGTATCCATGTGAAGTGGTGTATCTTCAGTTTCTGTCAGAGATAGGAGTAGATGAGTGTCGTGTACATCCTGGATGCTTAACACATCAGAAAGCGAGCCAGTTGGAATATTCACAGTATTTTTATTAGGTATTACATTAGTGCTGAAAAACTTTTTCAATTTCAAGTTCCTAACAAATTTGAACAGATCAATTTTTGTGTTACATAGATCTCCCTCATCTTTTGGGTTAAAACTTTAACCTTTTTCAAGAAGAGATGTCATATCGTGGTTGAGTGTCAATGAGGATAGGTTAATGACCTCTACCCCTTTCTCAGTATTAGGCATCAGTTCTTGTTGTTGCCTGATCTCAGTTTGTTTTTGTAATCTGTTTTTCCCTGATCTCTTTCCTCTGCGGGTTTTGTGTCCGTGTTTGTACGTCTGGGTTGTGTCCTGTTTCCCTTTCGTATCCTTTGTACTTCTCGTAAAAAAGCAGAGGAAACTGCCTGTCTACTATCTGTAGAAGTACTAGCGTTGTCAATTTCACTGTCACTAGATAATGGAGCATTAAGAGAAGTTGCGCTGGATGAGACGGAAATTATTTCTTGTCTACTTCTGCCTCCAGCTTCGTTGCCTGACTGAAACAACTGATCCTACTTTTTGGCGAACGTGAAAATCCTTCCCTCTTTATAGTCATACTCATCACGTTTTAACTTTCTAGCCTTTCTCTCCTTGATGTCATTCTGATGTCTAGCCAGAATCTCATTAAGTATGGCATAATTTTTCTCTGTGCCCTCCTTCAGATCTAGATCTCTTATCTCCTTCTCAAGATCTGCAATCTCTGCCTGTAGTTTCGAAACTTTTCTATCTGAATTCTCTATGAGTATGCGCATTAGTGTCTGCGAGTTGGTCGTGAGTGCCTCTTCCCATTCTTTTAACAGATCCTCTTCCAAGTCATCGTAGGTTGGGAAGATTTGAGATCTTAGACCCCTTGGTATTCTGTTCAGGCGTACATACTGTTTAAGCGTCGCCCCATCCCACCACTTTGAGTTCTCACTTTTTTTTAATCTTTCAAGTCTAATAAATTTGTCTCTCAAGCCCTCTCTGTGTTTGGGATTGCCAATTGTCATACTGGAACTTATAGTGTTCCCTTTAGTTAGGTTGTCAAAAAGTTCTTCGGCTACCTTTTCTCTGTCCATGGTTAAACAAGATAAAACGCGGAAGCTGCCTACCCTGACTCACAATTTGCAATGATAGAAAAGGGGGGGTGTTCTTAAACACAGGGTATATATGGCGCTAACCTGTTCTCGTGAATGTAAATGAAAAGAATGTATCAGTGGGATGCATCAGGTGAGGGAAAACACCTAAACCCTCAATAGTGGATGCAAGTCCGTTTCACACAAATTATAACAGGTCCTGTGCACACACATTAAAGTTTTACAACACACAGTAAACGTTGTATGCGAAAGATGACAGGAGAAACGTTCTTCCGATATTCATTTAATGAAGTGTGGATTCATATGCCAGCCAACACGTGTTTCGTCACTGGGTGTGTAACCCTTGACTTCTTCAGGGCTGGAATTACATGAAATGACTGTTGTCACAATGGATTTACATAAAATGGCATGGTCAACATATCATGCGTAACCAGTACGTGGACATGGTTGATATTGTGATTAAGACTTTTCGTTGGGTGGGAATGTGTACCACATCTATAAAACGGAAGAGGGAAGGAACATGAATTTCGTGACATCCAAATGGGTGTCATGCACGACATTCAAACGTGAGATTTTGTGCTGTCGCCAGCATGCAGAATAAAATGCGCATTCAATTATATAGATGTGGTACACATTCCCACCCAACGAAAAGTCTTAATCACAATATCAACCATGTCCACGTAATGGTTACGCATGATATGTTGACCATGCCATTTTATGTAAATCCATTGTGACAACAGTCATTTCATGTAATTCCAGCCCTGAAGAAGTCAAGGGTTACACACCCAGTGACGAAAAACGTGTTGGCTGGCATATGAATCCACACTTCATTAAATGAATATCGGAAGAACGTTTCTCCTGTCATCTTTCGCATACAACGTTTACTGTGTGTTGTAAAACTTTAATGTGTGTGCACAGGGCCTGTTATCAACTTTATTAGAGTGTGCCTGTGCAGTGTAGGTGACCTGGCCAAAGAGGGCCTCATAGAGCTGTAACTGGATCATACATTGAAAACAATTCTGAACAGGGGCCTACAATATATGTTTGGCCCAGGGACCCCCAACCCATTGCCACGTCCATGGCGGGGCATCTATTTGCTGAGGAGTCGATGGAAATGGGTAAGATTGTGGCTTTTTATGTCATCAAGCAGGAACAGCAGCAGCAGGACGTGTATGATTGACTCCATGGTGGCACAGGACGTATTAAGCTGAGTGCAGTTGAGTTTCAGGCTTATATCCCTCCCTTTCAGCCAGGTCAGATGTGGTGGTTGGACCACCACAGTCACATCGGTGGAAAGGCACATCGTAATTGGGCCGGCAGGAATGCTGTCAGTCCGCCCTCCGACAGACACATTGGCCTATCCCGCCGTGGTCAAGATTTCCTAGCAGTAGGACAGCAGCTATCTTTCGTCTATGAAACTGCATGCATCATAATAGGGCGGTTGAACAGCAACGGTGCTGCGTTTTGACAGCGGTCCCAAGACCACCAAAGTCATAATCAGGTCCTGTGTTATTTTCACAATTGACCCTATACCTTGCACTTCATGGGTAGCTGAATTCATGTTGACTATGACCCACAGATAAAAGGGTAACCTATCCTGCACACAGTGTTAACTATGCATACAAGTGTTCAGGGAAAACCAAGTTCCTCCAGATATTGAAGCCCTGTTACATAACTAATACTCTCCTACGGACACTTTTTACCTGTCCTACGGACACTTTTTACCTGTATCAAACCCCTGATAGTCACTGAACCTACATTGAGAAATGGAGTGGATATAAGTAGAAAAGTGGATACTGTTAACACTGTTTACTCTATGGACAGTGTTTACTGTATACCACTCTGTTTGCAGACAGTGAAACTATCATGAGAAATACCCCACAGAGCATTTAAAAGTATCTACTAAGCACATTGTATGCTGAACCTGTCCAAAGAAAGACTGTTCATTTAAAATAACCATGAACTGGGAGCGTCAAGATGGCGGTCGCACTCTAAGAGTGCTCCAGACCCCTCTGTCATCCACTTGCATCCCTGCACTCCTCCATGAGCAGAAACATCCCCAACACATCACGTAAGGAACAGTGGCCAAAGCACCAGTAATCCAAAGACTGAGGGGCACCCTGAGTTGTGTTGCGGACACCTATAACACAGACCCGCAGCAGTGATTGTGATGAGGCAAGATGGTGGCAGCCTAACTGAGGTCCATGAGGCCTGCTGATCACGGGCCGCAGAGTGCAGCTGCACCTCGTTGGAAACTGTTGGGGGCCCCCGCTGAGCAGACGACCTTCCTCGCCGGTGCAGCATTCCCAGAAGACTTCAGAGGAGGAGAGGAGCACCATGCGCTTGACCTGCGGTACGGCAGGACAGCAGCTGGTACGCGACCGAAGGTGGGCCCGGTCCGGAGCAATGCCCGTGAGGAGTGAGGTACTGTATAGGGGCCGCCGGGCCTGCTGGCGCCATGTATATAGCCCTCCCTCTCCCTTTCACCCCCACAAACGGAAGCGGTAGCCGTAATCGACCTGCGGTCAGCAGGATATCGCGTCGGCGGGCACCCCCGCAGCTGTGAGGGCACTGTGGGAGGGGGGGCAGCAGCCTAGGTGATCTGACCCCCAACAAATCCATGCTAAGAATACGGCTGGCAGAGCTCACCGGAGCCACCTGGAACTGGAGGCGGGAGGTTCTCCCCTGGTCTGCACTTGTGACGCGACCTGGCGCTCCTCCTCTCCTCAATACAGGGCCTTCCTGAACTGGAAAGCAACATGACGGTGGCGTCCCAGTGAAGGCCAACGTACCTCTCACACGTCCTAAGTGAGGCAAGGTACTGGCCAAAAACTTGTGAAGCGTGCAGAGTTTGTGGGGATGCGGTATCGGCCTGCGGAGGTGGACGAACGCTAGCCCCCCCAGTGTGTCCCATGCCAGGCTGAGGTGCAGGGGGCAGCATTTAAGGCGTCCACCAGACACCCTCTGATCTAAGACCACTTTCTACACAGTCTGGTTAGCCCCTTTCTCACCCCACCTCCCCTGGCACACTGAAGACGGCGCATTCGGCCTGCGACTTGGAAGGACAACCAATGGAGCAGAGGGCGATCAGGCCCAGGAAGTTTGCCTGTGCCTGGCCCCGGGGCGGGAGGGCCTCACCTCTACTGGAGGCCTGCCAAGAAGGCACTAGCATATGGAGGTGGACCTAGAGACCTGACTGTGACCGGCCGATGGCCCGACCGGATGAATTGCCCTCCCCCTGCTGCCTTGCTCTCCAGCATCTGCGGCCATGATGTGTTCGCCGGACACCGAGCAAGGCGCAGCTGTCCTGGTCATTACGGCGAAGACACTTGATTCAGTGCTGAGTGGCAACTGCCATGGGACTTTAGGGCCCTGAGGGAGTGTGCCCGGGTACCAGTGGGCTCTGCGACCCAGCCTCTATTGTCGAGCGGCACTCCGGATGTTTCTTGGAGATAGATTCCAAGTTTGGGCAGTGAAGAGGCCGAATTGGCGGTCAGAGGCCAATCTTAGCCCGGAGTGGGCAGCCTCAGTATCTGGACCGCAAAGACGGTGAGGCGAGGCAATCTCACCAGTCACTACGAGAACCTGGCAAGAGCTAGAAGAGAATACCGCCACCCCCGAACATCCCTGGATTACAAACGAAGAATCCTCTGGGCCCCACTCTGACAAAGTCATTTCTGGGAAATCCCAGAGCAAACTGAAACTGGCATAGACAAGCGGGCCTGGGCACGTGCTGCAGAGAACATGAGCTGAAGACTTAGACACACCAGCACAGATAAACAAGATAGTGAGGTCCTGGCAGCAGGTATACATTGTGGAGTCACGGTGCCCGCTTCAGTACAGTTATGCCATGGGGAAAGATAAAAGGGCGAAACCACAGCCAACCCAAACTTGCATGGAACAATATACTACCGGTGGCTCCAGCCACAGTGAGGCTGCACCGACTAAGTGCAGGTGGAGACCGGGTGGAGACCTCGTCATGATCCTGCAAGCTATAAAGTCGTCCCAGGATTCTGTAGAAACAAAGCTAGGGGAAGTGCGGCTAGATATGGCCCTCATCCGTCAAGAGCTTCGTAATGCCACCGCCCTGATAACGGAGGCCGAATCCCGACTGTCTGAGGTGGAAGATGATGTATTACACCTGAAGCAGCAGGTTAAGCAGCTTTTATCCCAAACGAACGATCTCCAAAGGCGTGCAGAAGATGCCAAAAATCACTCATGCCGGAATCAGCTCCACCTGGTGGGAGTCCCTGAGGGGGCAGAACCTGGGCAAGTGGCCACTTTTGTCGAGGACTGGCTCAAATCCTGGATGCCACTGGGCACACTCTCAACATGGTTTGTCGTGGAACGCGCCCACTGTGCTCTCACACCCAAGCTGACACCTTGAGCTCCACACTGGTCAATCATTGCCAAGATCCTAAACTTCAAAGACAGGAACGCCATCCTGCAAGAAGCTCGCACCCATCCTACCTTCTCCTATCAGGGCACCAAAGTAATGATTTTCCCAGACTATACTAAGGAAGTGCAGGTACAAAGGAGATCATACTATTCTGTAAAACAGAAACTGCAAGCCATTAACCTTCAATACAGACTCTTCTTCCTGGCCCGCCTTAGGGTGATATTCCAAAACAAGACACATTTCTTCGAAACTCCGGATGCGTCATGGAACGGGATAACTGAGGAGGGTTGGCTCCATCCTCGGGCGAGCGCCCCTCCACTTGGATTTCTGATATCATTGCAAATAACCAAAGCCATGGGCTCCCACAGGTGATGCACTCAAAGGGCGGTGTCTACCTCGCCTGCCGGCACCCCCCAGAGAACAGATAGGTCGCCTGCACCTCAGGGATCATCGAACCTCCCAAGGAGCCTCAATGACTCAGAAGGGGCTGTTGGAGAGAAGCCTTCTGTGTCTCCAACGTTGGGATCAGAAGACACAGACCTCTTGCGAAGCCCCCAAATCTAATCTACAATGCACTGTTACCAATACTCATGCTCTTGAGACTTAAAATCGTGATGTACGGAGGGGTCCACCATTCTGTTCCCGCAGTCAGCTTCATAGCCTAGTCTGTTTTGAGTTCTAGTTAATTGGGTGGCAGATGCTTCAGCAAGAGAAGTACAGGGTGGGGGTTGGTTGGGGGGTAGGGTAGGGACCGTTGTCCCAGTGTTTGTTATAGTTGTTCTGTTCAGCTGAAGCACTGGGCACGACATTAGGGATGTGCTTGCAGGCATCCTTCATAGCAAGGACAGACACCCCCGATACTCCCAGGTCCTAGACACTCAGGTCCAATAGGTTCCCCGCACCAATGGCTCTACACGCCACTACTTAGTCACCACTATGAGGGTGAATATCTCAGAGTCCTGTCCTGGAATTTTAATGGGTTCCTAGATAAAGTGAATCGTACAGCGATCTTAAAATACTCACGGAGTGCCACCCCGGATGTCCATTTGTTGCAAGAGACACATCTCATGGGGAATCACTGCCCTTTTCTAGCACATCAGGGTTTGGCATTCGGGGTTCTCCCAAGGATCTGGAGGAGTGGTGATCCTTCTGCAGCATTCCCTTCCCTTCACACCGGTCCAAACAACCAGAGATCCTCAGGGCCGCTTCATGACCCTTATGGGGACCCTAGGAGATGCCACTGTTAACCTAGTATCACTTTATATACCTCCAGCGATCCTTGAGCCCACCAACTGTGCCACTATAGAGGTAACATCTTCCCTTCCCCAGAGTCTGACGGTGATTAGGGGAACTTTAACGCAGTTTTAGAACCCACCAGGGACACCCTCTTCCCACAGAAAGCTAGGCGCTAGGCGACTTGCAGACTGGACATCCAGATTGGGTCTCTGTGATGTCTGGTGAATTTGGAACCCCAGGACACTTTAATACACCCACACCTCTGCCACACACCATATCCACTCCCGTAGTGACTTAATCTTTATGCCTGCCCCCGACTGTCGGTTGGTCACCAACATCCAAATCCTAGCACAGGGCATATCAGATCACTCCCCCCTCCTCCTTCACGTCGGGGGTCCTACAGGTGCTCCAAGTCCCATTTGGAGGCTTAACCCCTGGTTCCTCTAGGATCAGTACTACAAACGGGCGATTGGAGATGAACTTGAACACAATTTCCACTCCAATGAGGACACAGTACAATCTCAGGGTACATTATGGGAGGCGGGCAAGGCCACGATCTGAGGTTACGCTAAAGGGCATCTCAAACACAAACGCTTCATGCAGGATCATCACCTTTCCCAACTGGAGGCCCAGGCCCTTCGCCTACAGCAAAACACTACTACAGCAAATGGCGAGGCTCAGCGCCGGCAGCTTGATTTGATAAGAGAAGAAATAAGACATATATCTCTTGAATCCGCCAAGTGGATGTGGAGGTCCTCGGCAGCCCGAGTCTACGGATGGGGTGATAAAAATGGCAAGCTGCTCCACTGGCTTGCTTCCCATCCCCAGGCCAACCGGATAGTTCCGGTAGTCTGAGATAATCGAAGACACATGTCTCACACCCCTGCCGCAATTGCACAGGACTTTGCAGATTACTACATGGAGCTCTATTTAGCAGATCGATCACAGACACTAGTCTCCAGCCCCCAGTTCCTACAAGATATCCCCCTCCCAGGGCTCTTGGAAGTAGAAGCCCAAGCCTTTATGAGCACATTACGAGGAAGAAGATTGAGGAGGCAATCTCATCACTCGCAACCCGAAAGACTCCTGGCTCGGACGGCTTCCCAGGTGAGCATTACGCAGCATTCCGGGAAACTCTGGTCCCACGTCTTCATGCTCTATATGAGGAGGTAGTAGAGAGAGGCGCCTTCCCCCCAGAAATTGATATGGCTACAGTAGTGGTCATACCCAAAACGGACCCTTTGTCTGCCTCCTGCTCAGACTACCATCCGATCTCGCTCATAAATTCTGAAGTCAAAATATATGCGACCGTCCTGGCCACGCATCTTAAACAGGTACTCAGCAGCCTAATACAATTGAAACAATGCGGCTTCATGTCGCATCAAAGCACGAGACACTGTCATCGCCACCTCCTCCCTCGAATCTAGCCTTGTTACTAAGCGACTTCGAAAAGGCCTTCAACACGGTCGACTGGATGTACTTGGATAATGTGCTGGAGAGGGCTGATTCGGCTTGCATTTCAGGAAGCTTTTATGGGTGCTCTACTCTAACCCATTGGCTAGGGTCCTCCTCAATGGGACACTCTCAGAGCAGGGATGACCTCTCTCTCCCCTCTTCTTTGCTCTAGCTATAGAGTCGTTAGCCTCTCTTATCCGTGCTGGCATGCAGATACAGGGTTGGCGCTGGCAGGGTGCCGATGAGGATCGCATCGCTTTGTTAGCAGATGATGCCCTGCTCTTCCTTGCCGACCCGGCATGCTCGGGTCCTCAATGCCTCCACTTCCTCCGGTTATTTGGAAAAGCATCAGGTCTGGGCCTTAACCCAGCCAAATCAACTTTGGTGCCCCTTCACATCTCGTGGGAATGTATAGATTGGCAAACAACCATCCCCCTACGATGCCTCTCCTCCAAATATCTCGGCTGAAACTAGAGAGGCTTGGGTTTTCCCGGGTCCAGGCCATGCTATACGGGGCCCTGATCCCTCATACTCTTCCGGCAGTAACTCAGGCGGTCCTACTTGCATGGCGCTCTGCAGTGCCTTCGACACGGTCGACCATGGTATACTGGTGGACCGTGTCAGAGAGGCAGGCATCCAGGGCCTAGCCCTTAGCTGGATCAACTCCTTCCTGAAATACCGCTCCCAGGCAGTCCGGAGTGGCCAGTTTACGGCCCCTAAATTAAAAACTACGTGTGGGGTCCCACAGGGCTCGTCGCTCTCCCCGCACCTGTTTAACCTTTACCTTCTCCCGCTGATTAGATCTCTGAAGGAAAGGAATGGTCACCTTTAATTATGCCGATGACCTTCAACTATTGTTCACAATCGACAACTCTCCCCAGTCAATATCTGAGTTTCAGTCTACCATGCAATTCATTCGTCACTGGATGGACCACAACCACCTAAAATTAAATCCAGGCAAGACAGAACTAGTCCTGATGGGTGGCGGTCGCAATCTGTGGGGCCCACATTATTGGCCAAATGATTTAGGACCTTTCCTTAACAACTCATGTTGGCTCTGTGATCTCCACCTGCTTTTCTCAGCTGCATAAAATTAGGAAGATAAGCAGGCTACTTACCCAAGCAGCTCTGATACAGGTCGTGATAGCCATGGTCCTATCACGACTAGACTACGCCAGCACAATCTACCTCGGTATGCCACTTTGCCTTACAAAATGGTTACAGCTGGTACAGAACCAAGCGGCAAGATTGATTCACAAACAACCCAGATGGCAACATGCCTCCCCTCTCCTAAGGAAGCTGCACTGGCTTCCTATTCCTCAACGCTGCGCTTTCAAAATCGGTTGCCTGGTGTTTAAATCCCTGAATGGCCGGTGTCCCAAATTAATAGACAGCCTTATTTCACGCTACACCCCCTCACACAACCTTCGCTCGGCTCATCTCCAACTTCTGACTGTCCCGACTTTCAAGCTGAAGCGCCAAGGGGGTTGCAGGTTTGCAACTCTGGCACCCAGATTGTGGAATTCCATCCCCCTGGAAATCAGGTCAAGCACTGATCTACTGAGATTCAGGAAATCCCTTAAAACTTGGCTGTTCATCCAGGCCTACGAATAACTGCTCCGGTTCGGCACCTCCTAGTATCAGCGCCAAGAAACCAATTGGTGTACGAGCGCTTTATAAATCCATTTTAACATAACATAACATAACTGCGATGCACTCGGTGGGAAGCCAAACTCACATTACAGACGCCCCTGAAGTAAGTGGCCCGATTAGGGTCATATGGGTCTCTCACGACCACCTCTCAGCCTTCCATGTCAGTCAGGCAGTAGAGAATGCAATCCAATATCTGTTTATTCGAATACACTCAGAGTGAAGCCCAGTCTGCCCAGTTGCTGAGGAGTGCTGCAGTGGGACTGACATCAGCAAGCATAAAGATACATTATGTACATTTCAGAACTAATGAAGGCACGCCCACAATGGAATTTTCCAAGCAGATGCAGCTAAACAGTAAAATACAACAAAGTAAGTTTGGATTCTGAGGCCGGGCACACATTATCTACTATCCAAGGTCATTCTCCACGTGCCCACCACTAGACAAGAGGGAAAAGGCATCTATCTAGAGGGAAAGGTATCTGCTAATAAGAACAGTGTATTCATTAGTGAAGCAAAACCTAACCTTGGAGAAACAGAACCTAACAGAGGCCTTTTCTTGGAAATAGCAGAGTATAAGTTTCAATTATAACACAAAATGGCGCCGCCATAGAAAATGGCGCCGCGAATGCTAACATACATAGAACAATGCGCAAACATGAATATTTCTATTCTAGCAGACCCTCCTTTTAGCATGAGCTAACCATTTACTAATATAAGCAAAGAACAAATAAATCTATAAAATCATAGGGGACTCGTTTAGGAACACTCCATACTTTCAGCATCAGGAAGGGAGACTGTAAGGAGGGAGGAAGTCTAAAAAATGCCCTCATCTATATGCATGAGGTCATCTACTTCTTTCTGGAACATAATTGTAGCATTTGTGTCATGAATCGATATTCTCTTCCTAGGAGTGAGAAAGGTGGTACAATAAGAATAACAGAAGGGAAGGCATTGAACAAGGGCACAGCAAGAGACCCAGATCACAATGAAATAAATCACCTTTTCAAGGATCCAACCCCAACTACCAAAAAGAGACCAACTCCAATTCCCACTTTCCATGCCTTTAACATTCTCTAAGATGTCCAAAATGTGTTGGGTAATATTATTTTCCATATTTGTGATCCCGACTACACACTGGTCTCCTATTACTGCGCAAACACCACCACTCGTAGCTAGGATGAAATCAACTGCATATCTAGTCTGCTCGGAATATATACGCATACTTTCCAGTTGGGTGGTGATGTCACGCAAAGCTGCCACTGTAGAGTTAGACAATATTTGCAGCTTACATCCAAAGTATTCTCTAGCTTTCTCGCCCCTGGCCATAGCAGTACCACCAAATGTAATTATGGAGGAAAGAATATATCCAAAAGTAATACCATTACTATAATTATTGACTTCAAGATCTGTCACTCCTTCACAGAATTCCTTGGCCAATGACCTTTTAACCCACGCTACTTTAGGCTTTGCTTGTTTGCAAGGAACACCCAGAGGCAGCGCCATCCCAAGTGCCACATCATTCATGCCATTATGAATATTAGAATATGTCCCATTAGACAGAAAGAAAAAATCTAGGTGCGCATAAATCGGTCTATCATAATCCACAGCAGAATATTCGGTATTCATTCCGACAGTACTTGGATCGTCTGCTCTTACCAAAGGTATTGTTTCTTTATACATCACTAATCCAGAACAATTTATGTACAATGACGTGTCAGTACTATTAATAATAGGACAATAAGCAGGATAATAACCAGCTTGCCGGGGGATCGTCAATTCTGTATAATTCCAATCTACCAACGTTATGTTCTGCTCTTCCATAAAGAAATTGTCACAATAAGTGTTGTTATCACAGCCATGATAACCTTCCCCCAGTGGTTTCTGATGGTACAGGCATGGTCCTGAATAACCAGATCCAAACACTCCTTTTATCTCTACAAAGTCAGGGGGTTCAGTATATGTATAATTCACTAAAAACAGAGGATATGCGGTCCATAAACTAGTGACAGAATCAGTGGGGTAACAAGCAGTACCTTCTCCAAAGAATCTCTATTGTGTATCTAGAAATATATTACTCTGGATCATTCTTTTCTGCCGAACCTGAGGCATAACCTTACCCTTGGTACATTATGGTGCATTCTGATCCTGTTCCAAAACCCATGACACCCCACCCAAGATCAGTAGCAACAAAACCACAAAAACAGCACATATAACCTTTTTCTTTGTGGACCAAAATACATGTATGTAAACAGGGAGAATCACTGGCTGTTCTTCCTCAACAACCATTCTGTCAAACGGGTACATGGTGAATAATGGAAAAATAAGGAGGGGCAAGATGCAAAGAAGTATACAAGTTCCCAGTGTCCGTCAGAGACTCACTGGTACAGGCTCCTATTGTTCATCAATACGTTGGTGCTCTTGAGCACCGGCGGTGGAGCTTTCTCTGTCCTAAGCTCATATCCCACGTCGACCAGGATAATATACCCCAAGGGGATACGTTGATCTATCCTGTCCAATGTTCAAACAGTGCACAAAACTCTCATCACCCTAAACTAACTCCGTTGCTACTATAGCAAAGTACACCCTAACTTGCACAGTCCATCCCTGTCTAATCTTTCTTCTCTTTTGGTGCACCGTCCCCCAGCCGAGGGCACAAATTGTACCTAGTGACTTCAGGCACAGAAAGATCAAGTAGGAACTGCTGCATTCAGCACTTCATCATTTTCCTCATCTGTTCACGTCCAGGTCAGCTTGGCATCGCTGAAGGGGACAAACCGAGACACCGTCTCACACTCAGAGTCCCCTATTCCATCCTTCACCCACTGATCATAGGGCAAAGGTAAAGTTATTCTGCGACAATGTGTCGCATGGATCCAGTTCTTATTGCCGGCGACCTTGACTGCTGTGCGCGTAGCTAGGAGGACTTGTTCGGGTCCCTTTCAACGCGGCTCCAAACTCTTCTTCCGCTGAAAGTTTTTCACCAAAACATAATCTCCAGGTTGAATGTCATGCCCGGGCCTCTCTGGTGTAGCTGGCAGGGCTTCCAGGACCTGTTGGTGAATAAATCGCAAACTTTCAGTTAACTGGCAAAGATAGTCAATCAACAACGGATACTCAATATCAGAAAACCGTTGAAGTCACGGGACGCCCCAGACATTTGCCAGGCGTCCCCAAACGACCACATACGGTGACAGTCCTTTCCTAGAATGTGCTGTTGTTCTTGTTGACAAAAGAGCTAATGGTAAAGCATCTGGCCACTTTAACCCTGTGGTCTCCTGAATCTTTGCCAGTTTGAGCTTGAGAGTATCATTGTACTTCTCAACCAAACCCGCTGACTGTGGATGGTTGGCAGCATAAAACTTTTGCTTTATGTGCAAACCATCACAAATCAATTGAATCACTTTAGCATTAAAATGACTTCCGTTATCACTCCAGATCAAACGGGGCAAGCCGAAACGAGGAAAGAACTCCTTCAGGAGTACCTTTGCAGTCATAATGGCTGTATTGTCTTTGGTGGGATAAGCCTCAACGCATTTACTGAATGCACAGACAACCACCGGAACATACTTCAAATTATTGTATCTTTCTAATTATATATAATACATTTGAAGGACCTCAAAAGGAAAAGTGGGTGGTGCAAAATTACCAGGCGCTGTAGGGGTACCCTTTCCAGGATTGTGCATCATGCATACCATACAGTACTACACTAAATGTGCAGCTGTCTTCAGAATATTGTCATTCTGCCATACAAGGTCTAACAACTTGCAAATACCCTTAGCGCTAATATGGGCTGGGCCATAGGCCATCGTGATTACAGTAAGAGCATATGCGTCGGGCAACTTCCATCTCTGCTTTCCTGACTTATCAATCCAACATCGTTCAATTGTGCTGTACTTTCCTGCCACACTGCTAACTCTTCTATTGTAGCTTCCCTTTGTATCTCTTTTGCATTCTCAAGTGTGTCCTCAAACATGACAACTTCAGGCACCCACCTAGCCGGGCCTGCTACAAACATTCTTTTCATCTTTGTCCGAGCCGTTTCCTTAGCTGTCTGATCTGCAAAAGCATTTCCCCTACCCACATCATCAGTGACCTTCCGGTGGGCGCTACACTTCACTATGGCCAATTTCTTAGGGAGTGTCAAAGTCGACAAAAGTCTCAATATAAGGTGCCCATGCTGGATTTTGGTGCCATGGGAAGTAAGGAACCCTCTCTCAGCCCAGAGTCGCCCAAAATTATGCGCGCCCCCAAAGGCATACTGGCTGTCAGTATAAATATTGACAACCAGTCCCTCACTCAATTCGCAAGCTCGAGTTAGGGCAGCAAGCTCAGCAGCCTGAGCCGACTGATAAGGGACTTGTGATGTCTCCACTACTGTACGCAGTGTAGTAATAGCATAAGCAGCAGTTGTAGTGCCATCTGGTAACTTAAAACAAGAGCCATCGACATATAGTTCCCCTTGTGGGTCA
This sequence comes from Calotriton arnoldi, assembly GCA_963921515.1. NCBI lineage: Eukaryota > Metazoa > Chordata > Amphibia > Caudata > Salamandridae > Calotriton > Calotriton arnoldi. The sequence goes on along the minus strand of CAWUFW010017335.1, from coordinate 57,529 downwards.
GATAAGGGAATATCAGTCAAGTCTACCCGTCCTTTCGTCTCTTCTTCCGTCCGGAAGATAGAATCATATTTGTCAACTTCATCACTGTCAGAAGGGAGGGGTAGTAACGTGGCTGGATTCAGAGTAGTCCCTGATTGTAGTGTGCACTGTTCCTATTGAACAAAAACGTTCTATATTATTTAACTGTTATTTTTCTTAACAAACCGTACCAAAAGATAACTTCTTATATTCATTTAATGTATTCGTTCATTCACGAACATATTGTTACACAAAAATCATATACCTGAATATAATCATTATATTCATCCATGTGGAATTACATACCCATTTACCAAAACCATGGGTTACTTTGACAAAGCGAATTCTTATCAACAAAAGTTAAATTTGTACAATACAATTTCCGTGTACAATGTTCTTGCGTATAAATTCACAGGTACATATCTATCTCATGGCCCATAGATGTCACAAGGCCCATAGCCCGATGCATTTCGGGACTCGCAGGTCCCTTCTTCAAGGGCAGTTTTCTGTGAACAAAGGAATAATCATCATATATATTACATATTTTGCTTTATACAGACACAAACTAATTTAAATGCAAGGAGAGTCCCGTGACCAACTTAACGAAAACGAAAAAGAAACAAGAAAAGAAAAAGAGAAGAAGAAGAAGAGAAAGAAATTCCACTGTGCTCTATATGAGTCGGTTGGTGAGATAGAATAGAAGTAAGACAACTGTCCATACTGTGTCACCACGAAAACCCTAGTACGCCAAAATTGTGAGAAGATGTAATATCCCGAATGGAATGTAAATCACAAGACTTACAGGTGATCGATTGATATCAATAATCAACCAGAAATACAAACACCCTGAAAAAATTAATGATGTGCTAACCTAAAAGGTGGTAAGTAACGCCAAATAGTACTTGCAGACGTAATCCGTGAATCGAAATCTACAATATGAAGAGAACACTGTATAAACAACCTGCAACAACTGTCACTTACGCCCTCCTTCAATCCCAGATATCAAAACGTCAAAATATCTCTACATCCAATAGATAAACAAACAGATTAATGCGTCCTACGAACACAAAATGTAATTCTACAATAATATCAATAACCAAAACGGCATCCAGAGATCTCTATGCCCAATATAGTACCTAAACAGGTTAATGCACCCAAAGAACAAAACGTTGCATCCTGATAAACACTCACCTCGAGAGTAGCTACAGTAATCGTACCGTGAAGGGAGCAGTAAATCAGATGATCCTAATCCCGTGTCATACTCAATACTCAGGTACTGAAAAAACAGACACCAGCAATACATCATTGTCTAGTACCAAAGACCTACAGTTGTATATATTTAAGAAATGGAGATCTTACTGCAATATACCTTCTGGGATAATAGAGATCTTGTGTTGAAAAAGAAAGACTCGTGTGTAGCAGCCTGACGCTCGAAAATCTGCGAGTGGCGTCTAACTTAATCGCCATTTGTAAAAATAGAGGTAGAGACTGGACTGATCTGCGACCCACGCTAGCAGGGGGAGTATGGGAATTGAAGTTTACCTCAAGATACCTAAACCGTGAAACTAATGAACGTAAAAAATATTTTCAAAACCAAAATATAAAATCGGGGATATATCTTTCTAGAATTAAGTGGTAGGAGTTTATCGCCCAGACTTTGTTGGGTTTTTTTAAATTTTTTTTAAATTTATTTTTAGTTAACACATTTTTATTCACCGTGCACTCACATTTTAGTACGAGCACATATCGGTAATTTGCATGATTTTCCTACATGTTTAGGCATAGCCTTTATGGTTTGGTGATATTTACTCTACGCTACTAGTTTGCGTTTTCTGAAGATTTTATATTTTGGTTTTGAAAATATTTTTTACGTTCATTAGTTTCACGGTTTAGGTATCTTGAGGTAAACTTCAATTCCCATACTCCCCCTGCTAGCGTGGGTCGCAGATCAGTCCAGTCTCTACCTCTATTTTTACAAATGGCGATTAAGTTAGACGCCACTCGCAGATTTTCGAGCGTCAGGCTGCTACACACGAGTCTTTCTTTTTCAACACAAGATCTCTATTATCCCAGAAGGTATATTGCAGTAAGATTTCCATTTCTTAAATATATACAACTGTAGGTCTTTGGTACTAGACAATGATGTATTGCTGGTGTCTGTTTTTTCAGTACCTGAGTATTGAGTATGACACGGGATTAGGATCATCTGATTTACTGCTCCCTTCACGGTACGATTACTGTAGCTACTCTCGAGGTGAGTGTTTATCAGGATGCAACGTTTTGTTCTTTGGGTGCATTAACCTGTTTAGGTACTATATTGGGCATAGAGATCTCTGGATGCCGTTTTGGTTATTGATATTATTGTAGAATTACATTTTGTGTTCGTAGGACGCATTAATCTGTTTGTTTATCTATTGGATGTAGAGATATTTTGACGTTTTGATATCTGGGATTGAAGGAGGGCGTAAGTGACAGTTGTTGCAGGTTGTTTATACAGTGTTCTCTTCATATTGTAGATTTCGATTCACGGATTACGTCTGCAAGTACTATTTGGCGTTATTTACCACCTTTTAGGTTAGCACATCATTAATTTTTTCAGGGTGTTTGTATTTCTGGTTGATTATTGATATCACTCGATCACCTGTAAGTCTTGTGATTTACATTCCATTCGGGATATTACATCTTCTCACAATTTTGGCGTACTAGGGTTTTCGTGGTGACACAGTATGGACAGTTGTCTTACTTCTATTCTATCTCACCAACCGACTCATATAGAGCACAGTGGAATTTCTTTTCTCTTCTTCTTCTTCTCTTTTTCTTTTCTTGTTTCTTTTTTCGTTTTCGTTAAGTTGGTCACGGGACTCTCCTTGCATTTAAATTAGTTTGTGTCTGTATAAAGCAAAATATGTAATATATATGATGATTATTCCTTTGTTCACAGAAAACTGCCCTTGAAGAAGGGACCTGCGAGTCCCGAAATGCATCGGGCTATGGGCCTTGTGACATCTATGGGCCATGAGATAGATATGTACCTGTGAATTTATACGCAAGAACATTGTACACGGAAATTGTATTGTACAAATTTAACTTTTGTTGATAAGAATTCGCTTTGTCAAAGTAACCCATGGTTTTGGTAAATGGGTATGTAATTCCACATGGATGAATATAATGATTATATTCAGGTATATGATTTTTGTGTAACAATATGTTCGTGAATGAACGAATACATTAAATGAATATAAGAAGTTATCTTTTGGTACGGTTTGTTAAGAAAAATAACAGTTAAATAATATAGAACGTTTTTGTTCAATAGGAACAGTGCACACTACAATCAGGGACTAACCTGTTAGCTCATCTGTTTCATGGTGCGTGTTGCCAACACATACGTGTAGTGTTGCACCCTTGGTTTAGACAATTAATTTTGAATATTATTGTTTCTCAGAGTGCGCCTCTATTCTACGACTGGATTCAGAGTAGCACATCTTTTGATCATGATATGTTTAGCAAACAATGTCAATTCATAATCAGTAAGACGTGCACTGGTGAGGTGCTGTGTCTTGTCTTATTCAGAAGTGTATCCACAGCATGGGGTAACGTGACTGTGAGGTCAGTATCAAGCATGAGGCCAGCCGATTGCCTGATCGAAGTGGCCACAGCCGCGACCGCTCTCAGACAACTCGGGAGGGCTCTTGTGACTGGATCAAGGACAGCAGAGAAATAAGCACACAGCCGTTGCTTATCTCCAAATTTTTGTGTTAAAACAGAAAGCGCGCAACCAGCCATCACATGAACATACAACACAAACGATTTGTTATAATTAGGAGTGCCGAGTACTGGAGCCGAACAAAGCGCAGTCTTCAATTGCTCAAAAGACTGCTGACATTCAGGCATTCAAGGCAAAGGCTCATGTACTTCTTTCGTTGTTTGTGCAAGCAAGTGTTTGATTAGTAGGGAATAATTAGGTATCCACTGTCGACAGAAGGAAATGATACCTATAAAAGCGCGTACATCTTTCTGAGCTTGTGGAACAGGCATTTTAACAATGGTACTGATGCGCTCCGGGGTCAACCTCCTACCCTCCTTCGATAGTAGGTGACCTAAATAGGTGACCTCCTGTCGATAATACTGAAATTTAGAAAGGGAAACGTTATGTCCATGGCGAGCCAAATGCAACAATAATTTAACTGGATCACTGACATAATATCGACGACCAAAATATAGTCTGGACAGAATATCGTCGCCAAAATATCGATGGACAAAATATCGTCTCCTATCTACAAACAGGTAAGTACAAAAATATCGAAGACAAAATATTGTTGTTTTAAATATAGTTTGTAAAAAATATCGAATTTTTTAAATATGTTAAAAGTAATATTAACTTAATTAAATAATCAATATAATTAATTAAAACATAATTTAAAAATGATAAAATTAATATAAAATATATATATAATCTGTAAAAAAAAATTACATCAATGTTGGATAGCGGGAGGGTAAAATTTACTATTCCCACTCCTGCGAGTGGAACAGTAGGAAAAGCGTTGGATAGCGGGAGGGTAAAATGTACTATTCCCACTCCAGCGAGTGGAACAGTAGGGAAAGCGTTGGATAGCGGGAGGGTAACATTTACTATTCCCACTCCAGCAAGTGGAACAGTAGGGAAAGCATTGGATAGCGGGAGGGTAACATTTACTATTCCCACTCCAGCGAGTGGAACAGTAGGGAAAGCGTTGGATAGGGGGAGGGTAAAATTTACTATTCCCACTCCAGCGAGTGGAACAGTAGGGAAAGCGTTGGATAGCGGGAGGGTAAAATGTACTATTCCCACTCCAGCGAGTGGAACAGTAGGGAAAGCATTGGATAGCGGGAGAGTAAAATTTACTATTCCCACTTCAGCTAGTGGAACAGTAGGGAAAGCGTTGGATAGCGGGAGGGTAAAATTTGCTATTCCTACTCCAGCGAGTGGAACAGTAAGGAAAGCGTTGGATAGCGGATAGCAATAATTTAACATTCCCACTCCAGCAATTTAATCAACATTAATTAACAATTAATTAATTTTTGTAAATTAATTTACCTCCCACCATTTTCCCCTAGAAACGTCACCTCCAAATTACAAAATTAATTATTTAACATAATTAATTAACAATTAATTAATTAACTAATAGCAATTAACAATCAAATTAATAATTATCAAATCTAAATTAATTCACACAATTAACATTATAAAATAACTTTTAATAAATATTATTTTTAAATTATTATACAATTTCCTTAAAATTAAATTACTTCCCACCCTACTCCCCTATCAACCCTCAACCCGCTCCTAAAAACGTACACAATTCACATATTAACAAAATAATTTTTAATAATTAATATCTTTTTAATTACTAATTAATTCATTTTTGTAACATAATTAGCATAATTACCAATTAATTAATTATTGTTATTAGTCAAATTATAATTAATTAATGATAAATTAATTAACGTAATTACAATATAAATTATTAAATATTAACTTATTAATTAATAACATATTTAATTAATTAATTTAAATTAAATTACTTCCCACCCTATTCCACTATAAACCCACAACCCGCTACAGATTTAAATTACACAAAAATTAATTAACATATAATTAATTAATTTTAATTAATTTATAAAAATATATATTATAATTAAATTACTTCCCACCCTATTCCCCTATAAACCCACAACCCGCTACGGAAGTAATATACGCAAAAATTATTTTACATACATTTCGTAACTTTAAAAAAAAATAAACATATATTACAAAAATATTATACATTTTTAACTCATATACTAACACACAAAACACTTACAAAAAATTCGATATTATTAAAAATTCGATATTTTTTAATGCTTATATTATGTTTCTCTATTTTGGCAATCGATATTACTTACCTGCATTTCGATATTATTAACCACTATATTATGTCCATTCGATATTATGTCCATTCTATATATTTTTTTCGATATTATGTCTATTTACCAATTTAACTGTACTATCATTACAACCCTGCTCTGTATCAGAAGCAATAAGGAGATCATCAACATACTGCACCAACACATTACCTGTAGGAAGAGAAAGGGAATCTAACTGACTCTTTAAAGCCTGACTGTAAATACTTGGACTCTCAGTATAGCTCTGAGGAGCTCGACCAAACCTAAAGCTTTTGCCAGTTGGGGTAAACCCAAACAAGTACCTACTATCTGGATGTATAGGAATACTAAAGAATGCATTTTTCAAATCAATGACAGAAAAGAATTTAGCAGAAGAAGCAATCATCGTCAAGAGTGTAGTAATGTCTCGGACCACTGGAAACTGGGGAACCACTATTTTTAACTTCGCGCAAATCAATCACAAAACAAAAAAACATCTTCCTGAGCACCAGGGGAACTTGAGGGTGTCCGTTTATGAATTGGAAGAATGGGACTATTACAAATATTGGCAGACATTTCCTCAACCACTACTTTTTTAATCAAATCCTGAATAATTTACAATAAAGCTCGCTCTCCTGCCTGTGGTATTTTATACTGAGGAATACGACTCAGAATAGCATTGTCTTTGACCTGTATCGAAACCGGTGGTATACACAGCAGCCCTACATCGGTATCACTCGTCGCCCACAAAGTGGGTGGCACATCAGCAAACTCAACGGGAAGAGGTGCATCCTTGGACAAACACTGTTTAACACCTACTACATCTGGGCCCATTGTCATATAGACACCTGCCGGGGAACAATAAATTATAGCATGCAATTTCTTCAAAAAATCCAAACCCATCAAGTTCTCACCACAATTAGATGTCAGCAAAAATGGCAAATCCACAGTGAAGGGACCAATAGTCAAGGGGTCTTGAAATGGGGCTCACAGCCGGTACACCTGAAAATGCTAACAAAACATTATTACGGCCAGACAAAGCCGCCCCAGGGACCATGTTTTGAGAAACAGAACTTTTTGTCGCAACTGGGTCCACTAAAAATTCCTTAGTTGAACCTTGCAGTTCCGCTGTTACATAAGGACCACGCTGGTCTACAGGTATCAAAACTGGTCCCCCACTCTGTCCCTGGCTGTCCTAGCTGTAAGACATTCCCGTCACTTCCTCCATATCATAATCATCATGATAGTACTGTCCATCTCGAGGGTCATCAAAGTAATTATTATCAGAACGACCCTGTGAGGCCGCAGTGTTCTGAGCCCTATCAGCCCCACCAGCTCCATGACCTCGCCCACGAGAACCTTGTCCTCTAGGGACCGCCACCTTCTGCAAAAGCACGGGACACTCGCTTCGCCAGTGACCCTCCTCCTTACAATATGCACACTGATTCGGCCCCAAATGCGTCGTGTTCAACTGCCTACCAGTGCGTGGAAGCTGTCGGGCGGGATCACCATGTCCTCTGCCATTTCCTCTAAATACCTGTTGCAACAACACCTTTGTCTTCAAATCCTTATACTTTTTCTCTGTGCTCTCTTTCTCCTCATTATCCTGATGTTCATAATATTGAGCCATATTCAAAATAACAGAAGGGGAGGACCAGGTACTTTCAGAAGCCTGTAGACGAGTCGCAATTTCGGGAAGTAAATTAGAAACAAATCTGTTGACAAACAAGCGAACACCGCCCTCAATAGACAAATCCTGCCCACTGTAATCCAAAAATGTATCCTCGAACCGAGTGAAAAAATCAGACACACTCTCATCTTTCTTTTGTCGACAAGCCGTCAACTTATCCCAATCTACTTTCCTAGGCGGAATAAGAGAATGCATATATGTAATAATGCGGCCTGGAAACGCTAAAATCTCCGCTCGGGGCTTATCACCTGGCTTTCTTTCCTGAATCCATGCTTTAACTTGATCCCAAGTACCACCCAACTCCAGAACATGATTTTGAGTATGAACCTGCCTCCAAATGTCAACCGGAACAAGAAGCCCATAAAACCTCAATATCAGCAAGAGTCATTATCGTTGAAGAAGCGGCTTCAGTCAATTCCTTATATTAAGCAGTATGCTTTTTCCTAGAATCAAGCAGACGAGACTTAAGGGACAGAACCTCACTCCTCTCCCACGGAGCATAAACCCACTGTTCTTGAAACCGGGCCCCCACACCCACCCGAATAGCATTGCCCCGCTGATCCGTTAACTCTGGTATCTCCGGGTGATATATAGGATGAACTTCTCGCATCGGAAACTGAGACACCGGGTTAGGACTCTTTTCATGCAACCTGCCCCTATAAGCAACCATCGTAGTAATATTCCCGAAAACGTGGCCTGGTTCCATACCACTGGCATACACGCATTCCCAAAATGTTGCTGCCAAAGGCCAATCAACGTAGAGGACATATGTTTAAGAGCATGTTGCTGTATAAAAGGTTCATAATCTTTCATCACATCCCAAACATCCTCCACACTATAAATAGGATTACGACCCCACTGTGCAACCTGATTAGCTACTACCTTCTTCTCTTCATCCCCCACCACGGATGGTACAAAAGGGCCCAAACGCTCATTAAATTTAGTCAAACCTCTATCCTCAAATCCACGAACTGGCGTCTCAACACTTGCAAATATCGGGGGATGAAGAACCATACAGGGAGAAACAACAGAAGTAACAGGCACAATCGTTGCTGGTGGTTGCGTCGCAGGAGAAAGAGCTGGAGACAGGGAAGCTGAGACAATAGGCATGGCCGGGGTGCTAACAATCACAGTTGCCACAGACAGCGGAGACATAGAAGGAGGAGGAGGAACCGAAGCCACAGCCGTCGAAATAACAGCAGTAGATACAGTGACAGTGGAAACAGCCGTAACGGGTGGCTGTGATGGCACAGGGACAGTAGGATATATTCTTTGTGGAGCATATGGGGGCAGAGGTCGGGTGTCTAACAATTCTTCCACAAAGGCATCTGTTTCCTCTTGAGCCAAATACGATTTATCAATATGCAATCGAAACCGCCTATCCTCACATTCAACTCCCTTCTCCTGTTTTTCTCTGTCATATGCTACAGCTTTCTGAGTCAGTGTCTGCATCTTCCCTTTTTGCGCATCCTTTCCCATTTTTAATCGTCTCTGCCTAGCTGCTTTCTGCCACGTCCTGAGGGAATCAAACATAGACTGTCTACTTCGGTAAATATCCAATCTTTTGTTCATCAAAAGTGCCCGTCAACAGCCACTACAGCTCGGCATTTTCCCTTGTATATTTGTGCCATAAAGTACTAAACATAATAGGGCCAAGACCATGCTTCACATACATATCAAAATTTGGAGTGCCTTCTAGAGGCGCCGGCTGAGCTTCTTAAAATCGGGCATCTGCAGAACAACAGCGACAGCACAAAGAAAACAATTTAATGATCCCAGGCATTCTCAAAAGAAAACAAGTTCACTATTTATGCCTGGCAAAGCAATTGCACATGCTTTTATCTAAAAACAGCCCTTAGACCGTATCAAATACAAATCAAATTGGTACCATATCCACAAAGAACCAAAACAAACTCACCTGACATATGCAGGTCAAGCGAACTAATTATCCACGCCCGACTCTTCAGATCAACCGGTCAGATCCAAGGGTTTCGCCATTCAGGACTCCAGTCGGGATGACCGCTGGGCGAGGCACCGTCCTGCAGGAAGGAAGGGGCAGCTGCGAGCAATCAATGCTCCTCATGCAGGGATCCCTGAACCGTCAGCCCGACCCGAAGATGGCCTCGACCTCCCCCCGTCCGCGGAAGGGGATGGGTCACTCACCCGAAGGAGTCCCTGTTCGGGCACCAACTGAAGGAAGTGGCCCGTTTAGGGTCACCGGGGTCTCTCACGACCACCTCTCATTCTTTCATGCCAAATGAAGAGTCGGTCAGACAGTAGGGAATACAAACCAATATCTGTTTATTCGAATACACTCAGAGTGGAGCCCAGTCTGCCCAGTCACTTAGGAGTGCTGCAGAGGGACTGACATCAGCAAGCATGAAGATACATTATGACCATTTCAGAACTAATCAAGGCACGCCCATGATGGAATTTTTCAAGCAGATGCAGCTAAACAGTGAAATACAAAAAAGTAAGTTTCGATTCTGAGGCCGGGCACACATTATCTACTATCTAAGGTCATTCTGCCCATGCCTGCCACTAGACAAGGGGGAGAAGGCCTCTATCTAGAGGGAAAGGTATACGCTAACCCCTTCCATGCTCATGACGGAATGGTTCCGTCATGAGCACAAGTTCAAGTGTGCTCATGAAGGAACCATTCCATCATGAGCACATGCTCAGGAAATCCCTCTGTTGCAGACTGCAGAGGGATTTCCCTTTTTTTTTTTGCCTGGGGAGGTGGGAAAGAGCTTCCCCAACCTCCCCAGGCCTATTTTTTAATTTCATTGCAATGACGATCGCGCGCATGGCGCGCAATCGTCATTGCAATGAAATCGAAACTGAAACTTAGTTTCAATTTCTCAGTTTCGGTGCTTGTGGGGCTATCTCAGCCCCCCGAGCACCGAAAAAGATGGGAGAGGTATCGTTGGAATGGGGAGAATCCCCCCTTTCAAATGGTACCCTTCCTTAGTGGATCCCTGCTTGGGGATCACCCCAGAAGGGCGATCCACAAGCAGGGATCCACCCACTAGCACCAGGGAGGGGGGAGCGGCCGCTTGGGCAAGGGCCTTTGCTCCCCCCATATTTGTTTGGTTGCAAGAGTCTTCCTGCCCCCCTGGGGGGGCGGAAAGCCCACTAGAAACCAGGGATTTTTTTTTATTGATGTTGGGGTGGGGGCTGCCCAAAAAGGGCATGGCAATGCCCCCACCCTCCCCCCAGAGAAATGTCAGTCTTTCTGCCCCCCCAGGTGGCAGACGGGGGCAGTAGACCCCAATCTGCCCCCCGGGGGGGCAGAAAGCCCACTAGAAACCAGGGATTTTTTTTATTGACGTTGGGGTGGGGGCTGCCCGAAAAGGTCATGGCAATGCCCCCACCCCCAAGAAATGTCAGTCTTTCTGCCTGCCAGGGGGCAGATGGGGGCAGTAGCCCCCAATCTGCCCGCCCGGGGGGGCAGAAAGCCCACTAGAAACCAGGGATTTTTTTTGTATTGATGTTGGGGTGGGGGCTGCCTAAAATGGGCATGACAATGCCCCCACCCCCAGTGAAATTCCAGTCTTTCTGCCCCCCTGGGGGGGCAGAAAGCCCATTAGAAATCAGGGACTTTTTTTGTTGATGTTGGGGTGGGGTCTGCCCAAGATGGGCAGGCCAATGCCCCCACCCCCCCCAAAAAAATGCAACAGTCTTTCTGCTCCCCCCAGGGGCAGATGGGGCAATAGCCCCTGATCTGCCCCCAGGGGGGGCAGAAAGCCCACTAGGCACCAAGGATTTTTTTTTTTATAATGTAGGGGTGGGGGCTGCCCAGAATGGGCATGATAATGCCCCCACCCCAAAAACAATTACCCCAGTCTTTCTGCCCCTCCCGGAGGCATATTGGGGCAATAGCCCCTTATCTGCCCCCCGGGGGCAGAGAAGGGGCCTGAGGGGAACGCTGTGTTGTAGGACATTTGTGCCAGCACGGTGATTCCACCCAAAAATATGTGGAAAATTTGGTTTTTTCAGCTAAATTTGAGGTTTGCAGGGCATTCTGGGTAGGAAAAAGTTGGGGGATCCACGCAAGCCATACCTCGCTGGACTCCCCCGGGTATCTAGCTTTCAGAAATGTGTGGGTTTGGTAGTTTTCCAAGATGGCCGCAGAGCCCGGGGCCAAAAACCCAGGTGACCCCCCTTGCAAAACCAGGTTGTTTTGTGATAGGTCACTTTGATGTCTCCTCAATACGTTTTGGGCCCTTGCCTGTCGCGGGTACTTGACCCACCGATGCGAGTGAGGTATCATTTTTATCGGGAGACCTGGGGGAACGCTGGGTGGTAGGAAATTTGTGGATCCACGTAGATTCCAGAATTTTCCCACACAGAAATTTGAGAAAAAAGTGATTTTTTTCAGCTAAATTTGAGGTTTGCAGGGCATTCTGGGTAGAGAAATGCTGGTGGATCCACGCAAGACATACCTTCCTGGACTCCCCCGGGTCTCTAGTTTTCAGAAATGTGTGGGTTTGGTAGGTTTCCCTAGATGGCCAAACCCGGTCCAGGGAAGACATGGCTTGGCAGTTCGGTCTGGACTGTTCCCATGAGGCACAGGGTCAAGACTGATTTGCATACGGCTATGTCTGAACTGGGGTGGCGTGGTGAAGCAAAATAACGATGGATTAAACCCAGATCTGTGACTGGGGGTGAATGTTTGCCAATGTGCAGCATTCCGTCCATCATCTTGTGTGTTTTGCATTCCCTAGATGGCCGCCAGGCCCGGGACCAAAAACTCATGTGACCCCCCCTTGCAAAACCAGGTCATTTTCAGATACATAGGGGGCATCTGAGTTTTTGGTCCCGAGTCGGCATATGTTTTATATATATGCCAAGGTGTAATCAAGAATGAGTGGGTGTATAAGTGTCTGGATGGAGGATTTAGTTGGTGCGTGACTGACTGTATGAGTGAGTGATTAAATGTGTCTTACTGAATGCATGGGTTAGTGACTAAACTGTGTGAATGTCTGTATCAGTCTGTCTGTTGTTGTGTAAGCTGCTGTATGGGTTGGTCAGTAGCTACATGAGTGTCTAAATGGGTTATTGATTGGATGTCTGAGTATTTGTATGGGAGACTGAGTGTGTGTGTGGGTGGGTGGGACGTGTGACTGTGCATAGATGTGTGAGTGGTTAATTTACTGGGTGTATGGGTTCAAGAGTGCATGTGGAAACAGCTGTATGGGTGGGTGAGTGTGTGTATGGGTGTGTTGGTGAGTGAATGGATGTCTCAATGCTACATGTCAAAGTAACTACATATGTAAAAGGCAGTGTATGTGAGAGTTGGAGTATATAAATGACTATACGTGATCGTCAGTGATTTTGAGAGTGGCTGTATGGATGAGTGTGTACTTGTATCAGTGATTGTATAAGAGAGTAAGCATGCGTTTGTTTCTGTTTGAATAAGTGATGTGGTGTGTGTATAACTGTATAGGTGAGTAAATGGAAATGTGATTGATTCTTTGCATGACTGACTAGGTGTGTGAGTAACTCTGGATGAGTGGTGGTGTGTAAGTGTCTGTATAGGTGTATGAGTGCATATGATAGTGTTGTATTGATGAGTGACTGCATGTATGAGTGATTGTATGGGTGAATGAGTGGATGTGTGTGTAGACCTAGGAATAAGTGAGTGCATATGTAGTAACTGGTATTGGTGTGTCGATGGTTTCGAAAATGGTAGTCTGCATTTTAGAGTGGGTGTATCAAAGGTTATCTTAGAGTGTGAGGAGGTGCATCAGATTATCACGTGGATGATGTCATCAGTGATGTCATTTGAGATGTCATCAGTGATGTCATCAGTGATGTCACTGACCATGTCATGAATGATGTAATATGTGACGTCATCAGCAGTGCATTGCGGGGGCGCGAGTTATAGTTAGCTGAACTAACTATAATGGTGGAATTTCTCTGGTTTTGTACGAGTGAAATGTCCAACTAACTATAACGTCCCTGAAACCTGTGGTTTTTTCAGTGAATTTCTAAGGTTTTTTAAATGCTAATTTCTAACTATAACGTGCCTGAAACCTATGGTTTTTTCAGTGAATTTCTAAGGTTTTTTAAATGCTAATTTCTAACTATAACGTGCCTGAAACCTATGGTTTTTTTAGTGAATTTCAAATGTTATTTAAAAGAAAATTTGTAAGTCTAGTGTACCTGAATCCTATCTTTTTTAATTTTCTATATATATACATATATATTAATTACTAAAACTATATTCATTCATTCATTCTTTTTTTTTTTTTTTTTTGATATTACACAGCAGTCACGCACCCTTCGCGCACCCTACACGATGGCTATGGGCATTCCGGTAGCCATTTTGAAAACTCGCGCTGGGGTCGTGACTTTGCCGTAATTTGTTAATTATAAATAAAACTTTTCGTTTGAGTGTTTGTCTAAATGTATTTATAAAATTATTTTTAAAGTATTATTTTTAATATAATTTTGACGAAAGTAAAGTTACGAAATGCACGGTGTAGCCGCTTACTGTGCGCAAACTCTCCACGCACGTATTTCCGGGATCGCGCCGCGATCGCTCCGACATCGCGGAGAAGTCGCGATTTCGGCGTAGTTTTAAAGTTGAAAAAATGACTATAGAAAGTTAGAATATGATATTATACTGAACAGTTTTGCTAATATACCTATTAAAGGTTTATAGAAATTTCCATTTATAGTATAACGATATATATGTATTTCGCGGGTGCGCGAAGGGTGCGTGACGGCGCGCGCACTCTACGCGACTTCATGTCAGCAAAAGAAAAAAGGAATCTGATTGGTTTAAATCAATTTAATTATGACAGAGGGAGGACCCATCAATCTGATACTTCCCTTATTCTTTGACTTCATTGAGAGAAGACCTGTTTGTTTATTCTCTTCATAGTATTACTTTTTTGTGTGTTTCTTTATTTTGAATCCAAGTATGGCTTCAAATTTTGCAGAAGTGGATGCACGTGCAGGAGGAAGAAGAGAGAGTGCAGCAGAAGAGGAAGAGAAAGGAGAGCATTGTTTGGGCCTTTTTTAGTGTTCCAGAGGGAGAGAACAAGGTCAATGCTACAAAAGTCACATTCATCATTTGCAAAAGAGTGCTGTCCAGAGGGTCTGATAAGAAGTACTCTTGTGGAACAAGTAGCATGAAGAAGCATATGGAGACCATCCACCCTGTGCACCTTGCTAGAGAGGAAACGAAGAGAAAATTGAATGCTGCTGCTCTTGAAGACCCCAGTTCTCCATCAACCTCTGGACAAATTCCATCGACACCAAGGCCACACATTATGCCCGAATTTCAAAATGCATCTATTAGTTGCATTAAGTGCGCCACTGAACTCTGTTTTGGCGAGCAGTGCATAGATGTAATTTCAGCTGCCCTTAAACCGCACAAATGTTAAATTTTTTTTATAATGCGCTTTTGTTTTTGTTCAACAGATCATTTCCTGATCTTTGTTTTTTTCTCTTGTTTTTAAAATAAAAAACACAAAAAAATAAAAAAGGTTAGAAAAATACAAAAAATAAATAAAATTGTTCAAAAAAAAAAAACTGTTCTTACGGAACCACATCTACTGGTTAAAAAAAGAAAAATGACCAGAGTGATTGCATGAGAGTATGGACTGCATGGATAGTGCACATGTTATTGCAGCAGTGCATGTGTTAGTGCGTGGGTCATTGCATGACTACATGGGTAGTGACTGGATGATTAGAGTACTGCAAGGAGAGTGTACGGTGAATTTGCAAGTGCTTGGGTTTTGGCGGAGTGATTGGATAAGTATAGGGTACTGGCTGGGTGACTGGAGGTGTGCATGGGGAGTGACAGTGTGTTTGCTGGACTGCATGGGAAGTACCTGGGAAAATGAAGGTGTGAATGAGTAGGGTGTAGATGGTTAGAGAACTGCATGGATAGTGCACATCTTATTGTAGCAGTGCATGTGTTAGTGCTTGGGTCATTGCATGAGTACATGGGCAGTGACTGGATGATTAGAGTACTGCAAGGAGAGTGTTAAGTGAATTTGCAAGTGCTTAGGTTTTGGCGGGGTGATTGGATAAGTATAGGGTACTGGCTGGGTGACTGGAGGTGTGCATGGGGAGTGACAGTGTGTTTGCTGGACTGCATGGGTAGTACCTAGGAAAATGAAGGTGTGAATGAGTAGCGTGTAGATGGTTAGAGGAGTGCATGGATAGTGCACATGTTATTGTAGCAGTGCATGTGTTAGTGCGTGGGTCATTGCATGAGTACATGGGTAGTGACTGGATGATTAGAGTACTGCAAGGAGAGTGTACGGTGAATTTGTAAGTGCTTGGGTTTTGGCGGAGTGATTGGATAAGTATATGGTACTGGCTGGGTGACTGGAGGAGTGTATAGGGAGTGACAGTGTGTTTGCTGGACTGCATGGGTAGTACCTGGGAAAATGAAGGTGTGAATGAGTAGCGTGTAGATGGTTAGAGGAGTGCATGGATAGTGCACATGTTATTGTAGCAGTGCATGTGTTAGTGCGTGGGTCATTGCATGACCACATGGGTAGTGACTGGATGATTAGAGTACTGCAAGGAGAGTGTACGGTGAATTTGCAAGTGCTTGGGTTTTGGCGGAGTGATTGGATAAGTATAGGGTACTGGCTGGGTGACTGGAGGTGTGCATGGGGAGTGACAGTGTGTTTGCTGGACTGCATGGGTAGTACCTGTGAAAATGAAGGTGTGAATGAGTAGCGTGTAGATGGTTAGAGGAGTGCATGGATAGTGCACATGTTATTGTAGCAGTGCATGTGTTAGTGCGTGGGTCATTGCATGAGTACATGGGTAGTGACTGGATGATTAGAGTACTGCAAGGAGAGTGTACGGTGAATTTGCAAGTGCTTGGGTTTTGGCGGAGTGATTGGATAAGTATATGGTACTGGCTGGGTGACTGGAGGAGAGTATAGGGAGTGACAGTGTGTTTGCTCGACTGCATGGGTAGTACCTGGGAAAATTGAGGTGTGAATGAGTAGCGTGTAGATGGTTAGAGGAGTGCATGGATAGTGCACATGTTATTGTAGCAGTGCATGTGTTAGTGCGTGGGTCATTGCATGACTACATGGGTAGTGACTGGATGATTAGAGTACTGCAAGGAGAGTGTACGGTGAATTTGCAAGTGCTTGGGTTTTGGCGGAGTGATTGGATAAGTGTAGGGTACTGGTTGGGTGACTGGAGGTGTGCGTGGGGAGTGACAGTGTGTTTGCTGGTCTGCATGGGTAGTACCTTGGAAATGAAGGTGTGAATGAGTAGCGTGTAGATGGTTAGAGGAGTGCATGGATAGTGCACATGTTATTGTAGCAGTGCATGTGTTAGTGCGTGGGTCATTGCATGACCACATGGGTAGTGACTGGATGATTAGAGTACTGCAAGGAGAGTGTATGGTGAATTTGCAAGTGCTTGGGTTTTGGCGGAGTGATTGGATAAGTATATGGTACTGGCTGGGTGACTGGAGGAGTGTATAGGGAGTGACAGTGTGTTTGCTCGACTGCATGGGTAGTACCTGGGAAAATGAAGGTGTAAATGAGTAGCGTGTATGTGGTTAGAGGACTATATGGATAGTGCAGATGTGATTGTAGCAGTGCATGAGTTACTGCCTGGGTCATTGTATGAGTCCATGGGTAGTAACAGTGTGATTGCTGGAGTGCATGGGTACTATTTGGGAAAATAAAGCTGTGAATGACCAGTGTATAAGTGTTTACAAGACTGTATGGATAGTGCACATGTTATTGTAGCACTGCATGTGTTACTACCTGGGTCATTTCATGAATAGATGGGTAGTGACTGGTAAGTAGAGTACTGCAAGGAGAGTGCATGGTGAATTTATAAGTGCTTGAGTATTGCTGGAGTGATTGGATAAGTATATTTTGCTGGATGGGTGATAGCAGGAGTAAATAGGGAGTGACAGTGTTATTACTGGACTGCATGGGTACTACCTGAGTAATTGAAGGTGTAAATAAGTAGTGTTTAGGTGGTTAGACTATTGTATAGATAGTGCACAGGTGATTGTACCAGTGCATGGGTAGTGCTTGGGTGAGTTAATCTTACCTGTTTTCAAGTAGATATGAAATTAATTGAAACCTTTTTTCACTTCTTTTTTTTTGTAATGTAAATTTAAAATATTTTAAACTTTAGTAGTAGGGTCTGTAAAAGAGAAGAAAAAAATTCTGTTATTACATATAACTTTATAGTTTTAAGAGCACAACATAATTATACAATTACATCACATATTCAATTTGCCTTTTTCGCTGTCTTCAGATTCTATTGAATTTCACCATACACAGTGATTTCAATGTTGATCATCAGGTGACAGCGGGCAAAAATATACAATCAATAAGATTGTTTAAAAAAAACATATTTGTCTTCAAAATATCTACAACAAACTCAACTCTGTATTTACATTTTCCGAAATGAACATCCTTAGTAAAATAGTATATAATACAAAGATCAAATATATGACCACCTTCTTTCGAACACAATTTTCCAAATGCAATATCAAAGAACAGAATCAATAATTCAAACCGTAATTATGAACATCTTCCCAATAGGTCGAATGATGTTTCTGAAAACATTTGCATTGAGGATATCCAAGATAGACTTCTAAATCTATATTCACATCTTTCCAATATGCCGAATGATGTTTCTGAAAACATTTGCAATGAGGATATCCAAGATAGACTTCTAAATTCATATTCACATGTTTCCAATAGGGCGAACGATGTATCTAAAATCATTTGTAGTGGAAATATCCAAAATATACTCATTAATTCATGTTGACATCTTCTCACAATTTTGGCATCAAAAATATTAAATATGAATTTGGTAATTGATTAGGCAACCGATATTTGAACTCTAAATGTGCATCATTACATAGTGTCCATCTTTATTGCATTTTAAATACACAGTATAATATCCAGATGTTGAAGTAGGTCCATCGTGGAAAACAATAGCCACTGTTTTAAAAGTTCTTCCTGAAATAGACACTTGACCTGCTACAAAATTACAAATTTTAGTTTCGATTTTTCTTCCATCTGGTCTACAACGTTGCAGCATTAAAATGATATATTGTCCAAATGTTTCTATAAATAATGTTGACAACATTTGCGATTTGCAGTGAGTACGTTCCATATTTTGATTAGCTGATTTCACTAATTCGTTGAAAGACACTGTTTTGCAATCTGGTAATGTTAAATATATGAATTGTTCAGTGTCTATTTTAGTGGTAGATGAAAATGAACAGCTGTCACATGTATGATCCCATTTGTAACTAGTCCAAACAGATTTTCAATTTGTATTCCTTCATCTTCCAATACTGCAAGCATAAACACAAGAAATTCCTGAGCATCTTGCTGTACATTCTGTGTAAATTGTGAAGAACCAGAACATATATCCAGAAGATTCCGAATGCCAGAAACACTTTGGATTTTAGTTTTGTCAGTTGTTAAGTTTTCATAAATAGAGTGTAATAAAGAACAAAATCTTTCTTCTCGATTTTCCATAATTTGTTGTTGAAGACTTTCTAGAAAAAATACGACATTCACAACTACATTAGCATAGCAGATTATACCTGAACTGTTTTCTAATTGATATCCTACAATCTCTTGAACAGTGTCCTTTTTCTTTTTGTTTGCAATCTCAACATTCTCTTAATTTTTTTTCTTCTTCCAACCTCACTACAGAGTTTCTCATAAGTTCGTGTTCGATATACTACATGCTTTTCATATACAGGATATTCACCTAAGTTGGGAGCATACAGTCTTCTTAACCGATTATACTCTCTTATACAATTTGCATCTGCCCTAATCTTTCTCTCATCAAATTCAATCAAATACAATCCAGATAAAGTTCTAACTTGGGACAATGCAACATATGCCATTCCCTCTTTAAACACGGTACTTGCAATGTTTACCAAAGCACTGTCTACACTTAAACCTTGAGATTTATGAATGGTCACTGCATATGCTAAACAAACAGGAAACTGTTTTCTACGAACATACAAATCTTTTACAAGCAAGAAGCGAACAGAACAACGTGCAATCTGTTTCACCTCTTCAATCTGATCAAATTTAATCTTCAAAAATTCAATTCCATCTCTATTTGCATAACTAACAAAGTCAGCAACTTTCCCCATTCCTCCATTTACTAAACCTTTCTCAACATCTAAATTATGCCGTAATATTACCCGGCAGTTTACAGATACATATAAGGTCTTTTCCAAACCAGCAGTCTTAGATATTGATTTTTCCAAAGTGTCTAATTTTAACTGTAATTTCTCTGACAAAAGAATAGTTACTCCTTCATGTTCTATTTTATCAATGGCTACCATTTTCATTATCGGTTCATTCTCCAGTTTCAAGAGTTCTTAATTGAATGTAGAGCATTCTTTCAGTGTTGGCATAAGGCAAATTATAGATTTTCTTTCTGCAATTTTTCGGTAGATTGTTTCAGGTGCAATATTTTCTTTTGGAAACAAGTTTCTTAGTAGCCGACTTTCTAAAGCATTTTTTCCATCCTTTGTTAGGACACCAATTCTAATATTTTGAAGAATGTTTCCATAATCTTCATCATTTGCTTGTCGCATGTTCTTAATAAGTTCCTTATATTCAAAATAAGTCCAGATGTTTACATTTCCAATACTTCCCAATGATTTTTTAGTGTCTTCATGAAGAAGGGTGTTAAAAACTGGTTGGCCTTTCACAGGTGTGAGTTGTAGTAGATCACCAAATACAATTACATGTTTTCCTCCAAATAAAACATCGTAATTTGTTTTTAAAATCTGCTGCATCCTCAAATGTACAAACGCAAGCATTAAGTTTGAGACCATGCTTACTTCATCAATTACCAGAAGTTTCATTTTCTTCAGTACTCTTGAAACTTCGAAACAAGCTTCTCCAGCTAGCCTGTGATATTACAACCTATTTTCATGTTCTACTGGTAACATAAGTAGACGATGTAATGTAATCCCTTTAATGTTGTGTGCTGCTAAGGCAGTTGGAGCAGTTACAACACAAGACAAATGTGAATCCGTTGTTTTCTGTAGATAACTTGACAAACATTTGATCAAGAAACTTTTCCCCGTTCCAGCTTGTCCACTGATGTACATAAGAATAGGTCTAAATGATGTACATTGGCAATCATTCTTTTCATGCAGTAATCCATGTTGTATCTGTTGTGTAACTTGGTGATATATTTCTTTCTGTTCAGTATTCAGATGTTCCTCTAAGTTTTCCAAATCAATATTCTCCTGTTGTGCTTGCTGCATGACCGTTTCCACTTCACTCATTGCTATTGCCGCTTCATTTTCAAGTATGGCTTCTCCTAGTGGATCTTGACTTTGTGGAGCAGAACTCTGACTATCTTGAGAACTATCTCTAGCTATTTCAGCTGCAATAGTACTTTCTTGATTAATCTCTTCATTCAACATTTGGAGATAATTTGGAAAAATTGTACATTCAATGCTATCTTTACATGCATTGAAAGAATCTTCATAGCAGTCAAAATCTCCAAGTAATTCCATTTCAGTCCGCCATGGTTTGAAGAGTTGCAGAAGAGCAAAATAGAAAAACTCTCTTTTATCTGGAGTATCGCAACATAGTTTCCTGTGATTAATCAGATTTCCTTTGGCATGCTTTACCAAACATCCTTCAGATCCAATTACAGCATATTTTCCTTCATTTATATTTTTCGTAAAAAACATTTTTAAACTATAATGTTGCAGTATTTTATATAGACATATCTTTTCCAGGTGTGGACTTCTATTTGGATAGTACGTATCCAACATATTTGTTTTCAGAATATCTGTACTTTCCGGTTCATTCAGTGCCAAGTATTCAATTTCTTGTACAGATTTCAAAACATGATTTCGTGTTGCAGCAAGCCCTAGACTTATCCAGATGATTCCTCTTGACTTTGAATATAAACTTGCAGATGACAATCGATCTGAACATTCATACGATCCAATTTCTCGATGTGAAAGCATCTTCAAGTTGAAGCTGTACAATTTTTTGCTAAGTGACTTTTCCTGTGAAATTTCCTCCCACATTTCTTTCAATTCTGTCTTCTCAGATTTCGTAATATATGACGTGACATAGCGAGCAACAGCAATTGAGTTATCTGCAACATATTGTATGTCCATATTTGCATTCCACATCTTTAAAATCACTGGATTGTAATCATTGATGTACTTCGATTCTTGTGTTCTTTTTATATTATAAGCATTTTTTGGTGATTTTCGAGTGATAGTATGCCTCACTGCTGACATAAAACTGTTCACTCTTCCTTTGGAAATTACTGGACGTGGAAAACCAAAATGACATTTTGTGTCAAATTTTTCCTTTGACTTGTATTTCCGTCGACAATATTTTCCACATCGATGACTTTGAAACCGTAAAACTTGCTGTCTTAAGATATTTTCTCCTCCTGTTTTCGGAATCGCACAGGTAATATAGTCTTCAATAAAAGATAAAACAGTCTCATCCGAATCAGTTCCAAATTTGGGTGCATCCTTGATCCATAAAAGCATATGTATATGAGGAGCACCTCTAGCTTGGTATTCCTTTCTCCAAAAGAAATCAATAACTTCGCCAATAGGTGGATTCTTTTTATTACAGATGAAAGACATCATAGCTTCAAACCTATGATTAAAATATCTGCAAACATTTACAGGATCCATTGAACACAGTTCTCCAGCTGTCTTCAATTCAGTATTTTCTATATTTGAATTTGCTTCTCGTAAAAAATCCAGTAAATCATCCCATGCGTACTCAGCACAGCTAAGTGTAACAAACCACGTAGGGGTTCCTAAGTTCCTTAACATACATTTTAGTTCCCCATGACATCGATACCAATATTCATTAGTGCCACATTGACATGCCATCAAATTAATTAACTGTGATTCTAAATGTTCATCTCTTTCTTCAACTTTGTCCATAAATTCCTTTGCAGAAAGATGTGAAAGATGAGTTCCTATTTTTAATATATGGTTGACTGCATATGAAAGTGTAGAGAGATCACTTTCAAATAAAAGATGAAACAAATATGGAATACACTGGCGAAATCTTGGTTCTTCTGAGTATAGTCGTAAAGCATGATATTCTGAAGCTGGAATCTGAACTGGTCGTTAATCATATTGTCCACCTTTTCCAGTAGGAAACAGCTGTGGAAAACAACGAGCTTCCAAATTTTTTCCCATACACTCATGGGAGTTCCTTTTGCTTTTTTCATCTGGAACAATTCAATAGTATCTCCTATCAGTTCTTTTGAATGTAGAGGGTGTATAGTATAATGTTCATAAATTTCTTCTTTTCTTGAGTTCTCCAGTTTTTCTATTTGTCCACTTGAAATGTGTCTTTCATCTTCTAAACTCATTTCTTCTTCTTCTACATTTACATTTTTATAGTAAATATTGTTTTGCACCAGATATAATGTAGCCTTTTGGACTTTCCTGACATCTACTAACTCTTGCCATATTTTCCGACTCTTTGTGGGTACACCATTAACAAGAATGACTACAGGTTCAGTATCCTCTTTTTGTACACCAACAGTTTCAACATTTTTCTTACAATCTAAAGGTAAATACACAACTCTTCCTTTCAAACCTCTTTGTAGATCTGTTGGAGGCAGCTTACCTGTTTTAGGCTCCATACGAATTATAGCCTGAAACGGGTGCATAGATTGAATAAGGATGGCCTCATATGTATTTAAATCTTTAAGTTCTGGAGGTATAGCTACTAATTCTAAATCATTATGGACAGCTCAAGCTGGCATTTTGTTATCTTCTAATTTATTGTAACAATATTTACAAATACATTGTACAGTACCTAAGTCAAAACGACCTTCCACAAACAGATAAGCAGCAAATTCTCTCTATTTATCATTGCTTTCCTTTTCACTTTTTAAAAACACATCTACATTACTAGTTTGAATTTTATAGTGAGTATGTCTACAACAAATACAAATATAGCTGGGATTTTCACCAGAAACTACTTTAAACTTTGTAATTTCTTTTTCAAACTTCACACCAGTAGTATCCATCTCTTCTTCAACACCTACACTTATCAAACTCTCACTTTCTCTACACTCCTCTTCACCAGCAAAGAAAAGTAACTCTATATCATCACAAACTTTTTTTACATCCAATACTGAACCATGCAAAAGAGCTGTATTAATTTCATTTAGACATAATGGAGGACTTTTCACATAGTATAATCTTCTTACTAACTTCCGCATTTCGGAATGATGTACTGCTAACATTCTTAAATGATGGAAACGACTTTGACACACTTTCCTAGAAAGACAAGCCAGAGAATGACCTTGCAACCCTGTATTTTTTCTCACTTTGCAAGGATCCAGTACTTGTAATATCTTAGGGGCCCATTACGATACCCGGCGTAAATAAATCCGCCAGGCATGGAATCGGCAAAATACCGCCCGCATACACCGTCTGAACACCGACCACGCCATTACGATAACACAAACCGAAAACCGCCATCGGCGGAAAAATCACACAAAATACCGCCCGCCATCGTCCGAGTCGGAGTCAAACCGCCCGCCACGGACGGAAACACGCCCGACAACACAAAACCGCCCGCCCTCACGGCCGACACACCGCACGTGAAATTACGATCGCACCGCCATGAGCGCGGGAAAACCACAAATATACCGGCCGCCAGCGCAAACAACGCCGATGCCAATCGACACGGCAGAAACCATGGCGCCCACGTCCCTGCACAGAAACCATCCGCTCACAAAACCAATAGCACACAACATGGCCAATAAGTCCACACAGCAAGGCACGCACAAATACACAAGCACAGTACACATCCCGAAAACACCCCCCCGGACAAACAAAAACTACAAAGGCCAGAACACCAGACACAACACACCTGAAAACAACAGACCATGAGGACACACACACATAGGTAAGTACAAAAGCAGAACTCCCACAGACCACAATCCCTTGCAACATTGCAAACCAGAGAGGAGAGGAGAGGACACAGTGACACAGCAAGGACAGCAGCACACCACAGAAACGCACACATCACAACCACCACCATCACCAAACACCGGCACCACAAACCCCCTGCACATTACACAACACACACCGCACCAGCACCACAAACACCATGGCACCACAAAGAATGCCCAAGTTCACGCCCATGGAGCTGACGGTCATGGTCGACGAGATCATCAAGGTGCACCCACAAATCTATGGGAACATGGTCCAGCACACACCACTAGCCACCAGAAACAGAATGTGGAACCGGATCGTAGACCAGGTCAATGCAGTCGGGACCCTGCCCAGGAACAGAGTCGAAATAAACAAACGGTGGAATGACGTCAAGAGCCTGGTCAAGAAGAAGGAGGGCAAAAACAGAGAGCTGGCTGCAGTCACTGGCGGAGGGAATCCCGCGCTCTTCAAGACCTTCAAAGCGTGGGAGGAGAAGGTGCGAGTCATCATCCATCCCGAGATCCTCGCCGGATTAGCAGGGGGAGTGGAGGCTGGTAAGTACAAACTAATGTATACCAGCACACCGCTATGTACTCACATGCACTACCACCATGCCACAGCTCCCAGGGACAAACACCCCCATGTCCAGCACACAATACACAACACATCACACACACATACAACAGACACCACCACACACAGCCCAAACAGAACAACTGTAAGATGCGTGGGGACATGTGTACACTCAGCCAGCCACGTAACCACCAACAGGTCCCCAAATATGCCAGAAGCGCCACAACGAGCACCCACCACACCCATGTGTCCGCCATAGCTGCACTAACCGACAAGTAACAGTTAAGTGGCAGGAACACAAAGTGCAGTGGGTGGGAGGGTGGACAGCCCAAGTACAAAACACACCAGGCCCCTAGTCCCACAGTACAGCAAGGAGGAGCATCCCCCACACCCCACAGCCACGTGTCAGCCACCGCAGTGCACAACGACAGCCGAAAGGTAGACATCACGGTCCAAAGCAATCGGTATCAGTGGGTGTCCAGCCACCACTACGACCCACAACACCCCCCCACCCCCACAGACCTGCAACATGGAGCACCCCCCGCTTAGAGCCATGTGGCATCCAGTACAGTGCACGCACGAACAACTTGCAGGTGGGAAACTGGACAGGGCTGGATTACTGGAGGCATGAGGACCGGAACACGACCAACACATGGGACATGTCACGTAGCAGACGAACACGCAGCACCGCCCACCGTCACGAACAAGTGAACAATGTGCACACGGATATGAACCACAGAGTCACACCCCACATGACCCATCACAAACACAGCAACACCCAAGGAGCCACGTCTGCATGCACAAGCCACACTGAACATAGTACCACACGGCAGCCACTGTGCAACCCATCACACACAACCGAAACACCATTGAAGTCCTGTCCATGTAGCCCCCACTGCCTGTCAACCCCACACCCCACAACTACGCCTATGTAAGACAAACAACACTAGACGCAACAGAGCGGAACAACAGAAATGCACACGAACACCACTGAACCCATCAAACTCACAGACACACCATGCACATACAACATACCATCCATCCCATCCGTCAGCCCCAGTCTCATGAAAGGCATGTCATCCGCACAGCTGCCACACATACAGCAGTCACGCTAAGACACATGCCCATGACCAACCATGTGCCAGAAGTCAATTAAGCGCACGACACACTGTGAGCAACAACACACAACATGGGCCACACCCCCCCGAGCACTGCAGTGATGCACATGGCACAGGGCAGCACGCACACCAAGGAGATGGGACAACTGCAATACGTTGGCTGGCACACAACTATCACTCACTCATAACGATGCGTCCAATGCCATGTCCAGTAACCACAACAGACAGCAAATATGCAGGGCATGTCAGGCATGCACACACCTCAGACCATGCACTGTCATGCTGCCACAACACATGTCACGTTCGGCACCCATGGCTCACAGCATGTACCCCAAAAGCATATCCCCTCCCAAATGCGAATCTGGGGCATGGCCCCCATGTTGCCATATGCGTTCCTAAGCGTTCCATTTGAACCCCAAAAGCATATCCCCTCCCAAATGCGAATCTGGGGCATGGCCCCCATGTTGCCATATGCGTTCCTAAGCGTTCCATTTGAACCCCAAAAGCATATCCCCTCCCAAATGCGAATCTGGGGCATGGCCCCCATGTTGCCATATGCGTTCCTAAGCATTCCATATGAACTCCAAAAGCAAAGTAAAAACCAGACCCAGGATGGGCCAGGAGCCCGCATACACCAGAGTCACAATGAGTAGGGGCAAAGCAACACACCCATCGGCATGGCCAATCCGTCCCATGCCACATGTGCACAGCACACAGTCCCATTGCCTAGCACACACAACTACAGATGCCACAGCCACACACTCGCCTCCGGGAAACCCATGTACGAGATTGCACGAACTGCCAATGTCAGACGACTAATACATACTTCGCCAGGTGCAACACAATAACAAATCTCATTCTCTCCACAGGTGACGAACTGCTGGACGCTGGGGATGGAGACAGCAGCCAGCACAGCCAGCCTACAAGCCCCCAACGAGGACACACGGATCTGGAGGATCTGTCCACCTCTTCGGACACGGACCACCAAGCTGGCCCATCTGGCGTGGCAGGGCCCAGCCGCTCCCCAGGACCCCTCCTACCCACCAACCCATCATCCAGGGCTGCTGAACAGTCCCAGCCCCCTGCTGCCACTGTCGTTGCGGCCACTCCCACGGTCATTGCGGCCACACCCACGGTCATTGCGGCCACTACCACTGCCGCAACCGCCACCATCGCCGCACCGACCACCACCGCCACCACCACCACCACGTCTTCGCTGGCACCAGCCCCAGCGCAGGTGGTGGCCCGGCCGACTGGATCCACCCTGGGAGCCACAGCGAGGACCGCGGTATGCAATGTGGTAGTGGGCAGGCCGGTGGCAGCAGGACTGGTAGGAGGAGCAGGGTCAGGGAAACGCCAGCCTCCCCTGGGAGCCATGCCCTGCCTCAAATGGCCAGAGTCCTTGGGGCCTATGAGGAGGCCCAAGAACAATGGGTCAGGTCTGCCACAGACACGCGGGAGGTGCTGGGGGTGCTGAGGTCCATGGACGCCCATATGGGCCAAATCGTGTCCCGTATGGACCAACTCGTGGACCTCATGGGCCAGCTGGTGGTGGCGGTGGGGTCACAGGCAAAGCCAGCAACACCACCTCCGCCACCACCTGCTAGGGCGCAGGGTCGGCCAGCAGTGTCCACATCCCCTGCGACCACAGCCAGTGAGCACACCTCACCCACCACCAGCAGGTCGCCACCACACACCCCCCCTCCCAAACGTGGAAGGGGCAGTCCGAAGAGGAAACAGGTCTCCCGGGAGGACTTCGCACGCACCAGTCGCAAGTGAGGCAGCCAGCCAGCCTTCCGCCAGCCTGCCTTGACCAGCCACTGCATTGACTTGCTCTACGATCCCACTCCACACAGCCAGCTGGATGGCATGTGTGTGTTGGACCATGGACATAGAACCAGTGGGTACACCCTGATCATCACGCAGCCATGACCGACAGCTCATTGTCACTGCACGCACCACTTTTGTCATCACCTTACACACAATCACATGTCACAGTTCGTAATAAATGCACCTTTTTCACTAACTGCTGTTTGTGCCCTGTGTTTTATTTGTACGGAATACAACGGCCACCTTGGGCGGAAGGGCACCTGATGCGTGGCATGGCAATGGAATCCGGAGGGCCTGTAGGGACCTAGGGGTGGGAGACAGAACAGGAGCACATTCAATGAGTGTGTCACACACCCATCACACAGTACATGTCAACAACTACAAGCAATGTACACACATCGCACAGAGCAATAGGGCACAATGCCACAGTCACCAACAGTGGCATACTACCCTGGCCATGGAGCGTTGACACACTGCACGCAGTGAACATACGGCCACCCTGACACAGCACACACACACCTGCATAGATACAGACACATCATCCGTCGTACATGGACACTCACCGTCAAGTGAAGTAGCGGGCGATGAGCTGCTGGCGCACATTCCCAGCTTCCTCCTCTCCGCTGTCCACCTCACTCGAGCTGTCCTGGTCTGCGGGCTGGGGCCCTGGTTGATCTCCGTCATCCACAATGAGGGGGATCTGCTTCCGAATGGCCAGATTGTGCAGCATGCAGCACGCCACCACTATCTGGCACACCTTCTGTGGGGAGTACGCCAGTGCACCCCCGGTGCGGTCCAGGCACCTGAACCTGGACTTGAGGAGGCCAAAGGTAAGCTCGACCACACGTCTGGTCCTCCCATGTGCCTCATTGTATCGATCGTCTGCTGGGGTGCGAGGATTCCTCAATGGACTGAGCAGCCATGCCCCATTCGGATACGCAGAGTCACCTGGGTGTGAGGGACACAGAGAACCGTTGCTATTCCAACTGGACAGGGGACAGCATCGCACAACCAGCACGCTACACCACTCCACATACTCACCGACAATACAGCCACGATCCTGTTGCAGATTGGCCATCAGTCGTGGCAAGATGCTGTTGCGCATTATGTGTGCGTCATGGGCCGAGCCTGGAAACTTGGCACACACGTGGGTGATCACCATGTCCGCAAGGCACACCACTTGCACATTCAGGGAGTGCGTGTGCTTCCTGTTGCGGTACAGGTGCTCAGTGGCCTGTGGTGGAACAAGGCCAACATGAGTGCAGTCAATGGCTCCCACGACGTGTGGGATTCTGCCAAGGGCATAGAATGCACCCTTCACTGCCGCCAATTCACGAGCCCTGGGGAAGCGGATGTACCTGTTCCGGTACAGCATCATGGCTGCCAGTACATCCCTCAGCACCTTGCTGAACATGGGCTGGGACATCCCTCCTCCACTGCCCACTGTGTGCTGGAATGACCCAGTGGCGAAGAAATGCATGGCGGCCATCACCTTAGCCGTGGGGGTGACAGCAGTCGGATACACCCTGCGGGGACGGAGATGGGGCTCTAACATGGCACACAGTCGATGCAGAGTTGGCCTGTCCAGCCGAAACTTCCTGATTACCTCTGTATCGTCCATGTCCGCCAGCAATTGGTATGGGCGGTCAATGTTCGGTCTCCGCCTGGGGAAAATGGCAGAGGACACATGTCAAAGCAACACGGCACATAGCAATTTTGCATACACATCACTGACATGACTGAGCAAGCACATGAGCCACAGCCCAGCTGTCAAGCTGGGACGGCACGGCCACAATACACTTACACAGGTCTCCCAACAATGGCAATGGCAAGTGAGACATACCACTGCCATGTGCATGCACATGGGGATCTAGGCCCCAATGACTTGCGGGGCGTGCTGATGGGGACTGACTGCATATTCGTCAAGCGGCAACGCCACGGCAACATGAGTGTCTGCTGAGCATGGAACTGCTTCCGAGGCTGGATGAGTATGGCACACGACGACGACGATGTGGGCACGGGCTGAGCGGCCAATACAAGTGGGACCTGTGGCACGAGGGGATATGAGCCAGTAGTAGGTGTCAGCACTGCACCCTATGTACAGCACTGTACGGATCACAGCTCCCGAAACATTGACTGGTGTCCACATTGACAGCCCCATGCCAAGACGGCTGTGTGCTTGCAGTCACACGTCACAGGTGAGAGGTTACATTGCACGTGCCAGGTGGCAGACGTACATAGTGGGAGCTGGCATGTGTGTGCATGTGTCTCCTGTTCAGGATCCACCAGATGGGCGCTGACTCTGTACTGACCATTGGACACAGCATGTTCCGTGGAAGGCTTGTGTGTGTGGGATGGTGGCACTGGATGTGCCTCCGTTGGGTGGGGGGCCATGCACAGGGCGGGTACGTCGATGATTGCGCATTGTTGGTCACGGTGGGTGCACCAACTAAGATGTGTTGCCCTGTGTTCAATTCCTATGTCCGCATGATGATGGACTGTGGATGTGGGCAGACTACACATTGGTCGATGTGCTGTCTATATGCATGTGCCTTCACACCAGGCACAGCTGCCCCTGCACATGTGACCCCTGCTGGACTCGCTGCTGGGTCTGTGGAGCTGATGCACCTTCTGCGCGTGGGGCGGACAGCTCTCCTCACTTCCCTCATTGCGCATGTCATGTCTTTGCCGCAGGTGACATGGATCATGGAGGGCCCACATGTATGCGTGGGTAGGCTACACATGATTGTTCACTGGTCGCCACCCCCAGTCAGTGTTTCGAATGGGAAGGTTGTCGTGCTGGTGGTATGTTCGATGTGGCGGATGGGCGGGCCTAGGTGCGGGCTTACATTCCGGACATGGGGGGTAGTTGAATTGGCGACTAGTTGCAGTACACACGGGACACGTCTCTTCCTTTCCACATCTGGGTCATCCCTTGTACTAACTGACAGTGATACAGTCATCTTCGCCCCAGCCCTCATGTCCTCCCCTCGCCCCCCAATATGCATGCTCACCTGCGAGGCTAGCGCTTGCACAGGCAGCCCCAAGCTCGCACCAGAGAGGGCAAGGAGTGTATGTGTGGGTCCAGTTGCACGAGTGGGCTGTCTCAGGGTATGATGTGTGGCGGGACGCCGTCCACCTGCGTGGTGCCCCAAATGGAGACCCGGCCTGCATGGACTATGCATCACAGTCTTCGCCTTCCGGATCCGCCACCTGCGACACCCAGTGGCTGTGGCTGCCCTTGCGGCCAGGCCGCGTCCGTCTGTGGCTGATGGCCCACACATTCACTCTTTGGCCTCTCTGGGGAGGGCTCGGGGGTGGTGGCGCACGCGCTTGCACTTAGTCGCAATGGCATGTGTCGTGGTTGGTATGATGGGCAATGGATGGGATGGTGCGAGCCACCTCCCGTGACGTCAGTGCTGCTCGTGCTGTGGTGCGTCCCCCTACACTTCCATGTGACTTGTGCCATGCTAGACGTTGAGGTACTATTGCCTGCGTGATATGACCAGGAGGAGCGCGAGGAGACCTCTCACACACCATGCTCCACTGCCATCCAGTGCCCTGTATCGCCTGTGCGGATTTACTATGTTGGGGTTACACCTGGTCGACTGGGGCTGTGTGTGCCTTGTCAAGGGGCATGGCGGGCGCACAACAGGATCCAGCTTGTCCACAGAGGGTGGGCTGAGGTGCGCCTGGTACCGCTTTGTACGTGTGCCCGGCTGCTGTGCACACACGTGTTCACTCCCCCCGACAGGTGTCCTCTCACAATGCCCAGGGAAGCGGTGGTGTACTGTTCATGACCCCTCCCAACACGGCGTGCTCCAACTTGGCATGTGCGCATCTACCCGTCGCACCCACCCACCTGAGCACTGCGTCCATACGACTTCACACGACACATGTGTGTCTTCCACAGTAGTGCTACTCATTTGCGTTGACATCCAATACCAGTGGACTACATGGTCATGTCACGACTGCCGTGTACTTCACATACTCTCATCCTCTCTCATTTGTACTTGTGAAATGAGTCAGCGGAGACAGTTCTGGTTTCAAACATTATATTGAGTCTTCTGTCCTCTGTGATGCAGTATAGTGGACACTACTGGCAGCGGAATACATGTTGAGGATATACTGAGCATGATAACAAATGGGATAGGGTGTGGGGTTACATCTGCTTGGCCAAGGCTGTGCTAATGTACATTTACGTATAGCTGCGGAGCTGCGGACTTTGACACAGACGGTATACATGTAGCCTACCAGACCGCTCGGCATCATGGGCACAGTCCATCTCAGTTCCATGTGACAGGTTTGCTGCGGTTGTTCCTCATGCACGCGTGCATGTGAGATGACATCAGGGCATGTGCTTGCGTGCATGCAGCGGCGTGCCACTTGTTGTTGCACTGTGGTGGTTACTGGACATGTCACAGTCACTGGGGTCGTGTTGTTGTTGTATGCACTTGTCGTCCATGCAAAGGTCCTGGTATGGGATTCCCGGGGCGGGGGTGGGAGGGGTGCAGCACCCACAGACTCCAGGCGACCTATTCATATCCACTGAGCGGTGTGTGTGTCCATGTGCGCTGGATCCATGTCGTGTCCTGGTTGTTCGTGCAGTTCCGTCCATGTGGGTGCGATGCACAGAGCCCATGCCACTGCCTCCCACGATGCATGCGGTGTTCCTGGATGTGATGGGGAACAGTGTGCATGTCCCGGTCATATCCGATGTCATGGCGATGTCGTTGATGGTGTGGTTACAGTTGCCGGTCGTTTGGTATGGCTGTTGTGGTGGTGACTGGCCAGTCCGTGCGGAAGCTAAGCATGGGTGCGGGGTTGGACATCATAGGTCACTCGGGGAACCTGCGTTGTGGTCCGACGAATTTACAGGTTGTCAGGTATGCAATGCCGTCCAGCAGGGCTTCCATGTCATTGGTGGTGTACATGTTTGCCAGCCAATGAAGCGGATGGTGGCTGTCAAGGTGTTGTTCGTAGGTTGTCCCTTGGAGGACCATGATGGGGCATGCTGGGTGACATTCGATGTAGCTGTTCTCGATGATCCGTCGTGTGGAGGCACAGTGGTTCCATTTCAGTGCGCGTGCGATGTTGGCCACATACGCCATGCCCCCATAGGCAGAGCAGGCCCTGTCATGTGCGTCCAGAGGGAGGAGTAGTGGTAGCAGGTCCGCCTTCAGACATGCCGGGTTGGAGAGGCATATCTCGACGGGATGCTGGTAGGGACACCTCCGACAGTAGAAGACGGGCATGACGCAGCTGAACAATGTGATGCGGTAAGTCAGTCGGTAACTTACGTTCAGCAGGGACAGGAGATCGCATCCCAATGTATGTATCGTGTTGGTTTGGTACAGCTTGAGCTGTTCGGCGTAGTTGGGTAGGTGTGTTGCGGTTGCCATTTCGCAGCGGTTCGTAGAGGTGGCGTGCTCCGGCTGTGTGTGCAGTCTGCAATGTGCACGCTCCGGGGTTGCTGTGAGCTCTGTGTAGTCGTGGGGAGACAGGACTTGTGTTCTGTTGGCTTGTTTGGAGGACACGGGCCCTCTTCCCACATGCTTCTCAGACAGTTCAAGGTCGGTGCTGTGTGACTCCTTCCAATTAACTTGCATGTGGCCGACATGGGGGAGTGTTTTCTTCTTTCTTCCCCGTCCGTTGTGTGCTTCTGTGATATGCGCTATCTGCCCTGTGGTCGGTCTCCTCGGCATGCCTGTGTTGGTCTATTCTTGGACAATGGCTGTATTCACCGGCTTCTGTCGTAGGGCTGTGGTTTCGGTGTTGGAATGGAAGGTCATTCAGTGCTGTCTGCTCTCCCTTGTGTGGGCGGCAGGCTGCCTTTCCGCTCTGCGTTGGGCCTTGTGTGTGGATGTAATTCTTGGGCCACCTGTTGTCGGTCCCCGTGCTCTTTGGTGTTCCGTTTTATATGTCTTGTTCATATGTGCAGGGTGGTATGGGTTTTTCAGTGTGGTACTGGCGTTCCTCTTCCCGAAGGGGCCCTGCTTCTCCTAGTTGGTGTTGCCGCCGCTGTGTGCTACGCCATGTTTGTTACACTGGGGTGTGTCCTGCTGTTGCGTGACTTCACTGACATGTGTGCGTCGGTTGTGTGGCGTTGGGTGTTGTCCGTGATTTGGGCGTTGGGGACATGTCTGTGGCAGGCCTGTCACGTGTCATGTGCGTTCGGGGTGGGGCTGATGTGTGTGCTGCTTGGTTGTGTCCCTGTGTCTGTGTGCGACGCATTCATGGCGCTGCGGTTGGCCTCTGCGTTGTGCGCATGTGTGGCGGCGTCATCGGCGCTTTGTGGCCGTGACGGGGTGGTTGGTTCCTAGTCCCAGGTGGTGTGTACACATGTGTTCCGCGATGTTAGGATTTGGCCTGTGTGTCATATGTGGATGCGATGGTGGATGTGTAGTGTACACGCGCTGGTGGGGGTTGTCCGCTTTTTCCGCCCTTGCACTGTGTGCGCTGTTTGCGTGCACTTGTTGTGTGTGTGCCTACCTGCGTCTCCGCGGTACGTTGCGTCCTTGGTGGTGCATCAGCAGAAGCATGGGGAGGGCCTGCAGTGCTGGATTCATGCTCGGGATGCCGCTTCTTCGTTTTCCGTGCTCTGCGTCCGTGTTACCGCCTCTCTTTCACGTGCGGTGTCTCTTAGCCGTGGGAGCCGTTTGTTTGCGGCATCGTAATTTATACGCCGGGCGGGACGTGTTTCGTCGGACGGTGTGTGTCAGTTGTGCTGCGCCGCTACGTGTACGGGCGCACTTTGATGGCGGACGGTGTTGCTGGCTTGCCGGCGGTGTTTGGCCTACTTTACGCATCGTAATTGGACGGGCGTGTGGACTGCTGCGTGCCGGCGGTAACTGGTGGTTTTTGCATCCGCCAGCACGGCGGTTGTGCTTCCGCCCGCCATCGTAATGAGCCCCTTAATCTTCTGTTTCACAGTTTTTCTTTTATATTCTCTTAAGAAATTTAGTAAAATATCAATAGATTCCTGACGTATACTACAAATACTACTACAATCCCATGTAAAAACTGGAGCCTGGGTACGTCTCCCTTGAACTTCCTCAGCTATTACTTCTTCAACATTTCTAGGGACTATCTTTTCTTTTTCAATTGGACAATCATTTTTCAGTTCGTAACAACGACCACAGGTATCAACTGCATGCAGTAATGTATTTTGTTGAAAATAGCTTTCTTCATTAAAAAAAGGTTCCGTACTAGAAGTATGCTTCGATTCCCCGGAAAATATTTTACAAAAATTAGTTCTATTTACAATTCTTTTTCTTTTACATTTCTCCTGCATAGACTGCATTATTGTATTTAAAGTTTTCAATATTTTTAAAATTAAGATAAACATTTTTCTTTTCAATTCAAATGTGTTAGACCTGGCATCCTTGGCGTGGGTCTCCCTTCCATTTTTTGATGATGCCTCCAATGTTATTGATCTGTTTTTGCTGGTTTAGATGCTTTGGGCACTGTGCCACTTCTATTCAGTGCCACAGTGCAAGTGCTCCCTATGATAAATTGTGTTATGTATTAGTGACTTCATGATTGGATGATGGGTTTACTTGTCAGTCCCTAGTACAGTGCACTGAGTGTGCCCAGGGCTTGTAAATCCAATGCTGCTGGTGGGCTTGCAGCACTGGTTGTGCCACCCACAGAAGCAGCTTGTAAAATGTGTCTCAGGCCTGCCATTGCAGAGCCTGTGTGTAGCCTAGGGCTGCCATGTCGACTTGGTGAGTGCACCCACTTACCAGTCCCTAAACCTTCCCTTTACTGCATGTTGGTCACCCCTAAAGTAGGCCCTAGGGCAGGGTGCATTGTAAGTATAAGGTAGGACATGCCCTGGTGTGTGTGGCATGTCCTAATAGTGAATTACAGCCATTTTCGTTTTTCACTATTGCAAGGCTACCTGTCCCCCATAGGCCAGAATGGGCAGTTTGATTATTACACCTTATAATCCTAACTGACCCACGGAACATGGTAGAGAAACGAATTTAGTATGCCTGAACTCAGAATGATAAAATACATCTTTTAGTGGAGTTGATTTTAACATTCTGTGTTTGAAAATACCACTTTTAGAAAGTAGGTATTTTCTTGCCTAACCTTCCAAGCCTGCCTCTGCTAGGTTGTGTATTCCTTGTCTGGAGTTTGAGTGACAGGGCCTGGGGGTGGCTCCAGGAGACAGGGTGAGTCAGCACAGGGCTGAATAGAGAGATCTGCATCCAGAGTGGAGGGAGGAGTTGCACCTGGGTCTGAATAGGGCTGTGCCTGCCTTCCACAATGCTGGCTCCACCTCCTGCTGGGCGGCTGAGCACCCTGCCCCACATTCTGAAAGGAAAGAAGGAGTCCTGTAAACAAAGTGCTCCAGGACTGACCAGAACTGGTTTTGGACTAGGCAAAAGCCTCTCTGCCTTCAGAGAACAAAGAGAAAAAGGTGTATAAAAAGGAGACCCAGACCCCTAGGAAATTAGATCACTTTGGGAAACAAGAAGAAACCTTTGCTGAGGAGCGGAACCAAGAAGAAACTGAGGAGAAGAATATCCCTAAGCTAGAGGGATCTGCCAGCAGTGGTTGCCTGACTGCCAAAGAAAGGAGAAGGGAACTTTGTGTGTACTTTCATCAACTTGCGAAGGATCTCCAAGGGCTTGATTTCAGAGCTTGTCTCCTGCTGAAGTCTCAGGAACAACAGACTTCACCCACCAGCTCCCCTGTATTCCCTTGCTGGGAATATGGACCTTCTGACACACTTGCGTGTCGCTGTGAGCTGGAAGCGTGACTCAAGATGAAGAAGCATGTCGCCGCCACAGCCGCTGCTTCTTGCATCGCCAGAGAAGAGTGTCGACGTCGCATCAGACACCGGCGCATCCCCGAAGAAGCGCGCCGCGGACACCCTCGCATCCTTTGAAGCGCCTCGCAGCACTGGAGAAAAGTGTCGCCGTCGCATCAGATGCCATCGCATCCCCGGGGCAGAGCATCGACCTCGCATCAGGTGCCGACGCATCGCATCATGAGGCGCCCCTCATCCCAGGAGAAGATCGTCGACCTCGCATCAGACGCCGTCGCATCGCCAGGGAAGCGTGTTGCAGGGCCTGTCGCGGCTCCAAAGATTCATCGAAATTGCTGCACGGCCGTCGGGCGTGCATGCATCACCCCTTCGTTGTCGCAACATCAAGGAGACGCCATTTTGTTTCTTTGCACCAGATCTTCATCGCATCACGGCGCTGCTTGTCGCATCGCCACAGAAGCGCAGTAAGAAACCGACGCATCACCTCCCCACACCGAGAAGAACCGACGCATCACTGTCCCCTGCGCATC
This sequence comes from Calotriton arnoldi, assembly GCA_963921515.1. NCBI lineage: Eukaryota > Metazoa > Chordata > Amphibia > Caudata > Salamandridae > Calotriton > Calotriton arnoldi. The sequence goes on along the minus strand of CAWUFW010017335.1, from coordinate 20,130 downwards.
AGTAGGGAACCGACGCATCACCGTTCTTGCGTGTAAGGAACCGACGCATCACCTTCCCTGCACCACTTTTGTTGTATCGCGTTACGCATCTCAGGTACATTGAACTCAAAGTGTCGCATTTCCATTTTAAGAGACTCAAACTAATTCTACCATCTCTAAAGTACAGTATTGTGGATTATTTTTGTCGTTTATGGTCTTGTGGTAAATCTATATAAAAGATACTTATTTTTATAATACAACCTGTGTGGTGTCCATTTGTAGTGTTGTCACTGGATTACTGTATGTGTTCACAAATGCTTTACACACTGCCTCTGAACTAAGCCTGTCTGCTCGTGCCAAGCTACCAAGGGGGTGAGCAGGGGTTATTTCAGGAGTGTACCCACTTACCCTGACTAGAAGCAAGGGTCCCTATTTGGACAAAGGTACCTACCTCTGCCAACTAGAGACCCCCAGTTCTAACATTGGTGGTCAGCGGTGGGGATTCTGGACTTGCATTTGTGACTCATGTACAGTGATTGGTGAACACTACCTAGTGAGTGCAGACCAAAACGTGACCACATACTTTTGGTAGATTGTTTTTTCTGGGATTTTCTATTTCTGCAAAGAACTGCCAAGTTTAGCCACCATGAGTAAAACAGCATCCATAGCATCTGTTGATAATGATTGGGAAGAGGAGAAACTGGAATGCTACACCGTTAACCAGCTCAAGCACTTCTGCAGAAGGTTCAAAGTTTCTATGACCGGAATCACCAAAAAGGATGATTTCCAAAAGGCGCTGAGGGCCTGGGTTGAAGCAAGGAATACCCCTGAGATGAGGAGGGGGCTGAGAATGCAGATGAGCAGCTGGATGGGCCAGTGGGTCCAGGGGAGAGGAGAGCACCTTCCCCCGTAGGTAGCAGTGTTTCTGCCAGAGGTCTGTCCCCAGAAGAGCTGGAGGACAGAGAAAAGAGTAGGATGCATGAGATGGAGCTGACCAAGCTCAAGTTAAAGGGGCAGTTGGAATTTGAATTCCAATATAGAAAGTTGGCCTTAGAAGAGAAAAGAATGGATCAGGAGCATGAAAAAAGTTTGAGGGAGATGGAGTTCAGAGCCAAGAATTTAGAGATTACTCCCTCTGGTGGCAGCACACCGTCTGTGCCTGTTGAGGCTAGGGTGTATATTCCTAAGGATGTGGTTAAGGAGTTTTTTAAGAATGATGATATTGGGCAATGGTTCAAGGCCTATGAGGTAGCCATGACTTCCCACCGGGTCCCTGAGAAGGATTGGGGAGCAGGGTTGTGGGGTCGGTTCCTTAGTGAGGAGCGGGATACCTTGTTGGACTTGCCCTCTGAAGTCTATAATTCCTACAGCCACATGAAGAATGCATTGATGACCAGGTATGGGTTGACTCCTGAACTCTATAGGCAGAGGTTCAGGAACTGTAAGAAGATTGAAGGCAGTACCTGGGTTGAGTATGTGACCTTTTTTTGCAGAGCCTTGGATGGTTGGGTAAAGGGTAGCAAAGCAAATGATTTTCAGGCGCTTTTTGATTTGATTGCATGGGAGCACTTGTCCAGTAATTGTTTTCCTGAGCTACGCCAGCACCTGATTGATAGTAGGCTGACTAACCCTAGGCAGCTTGCTGAGGAGGCAGACCGCTGGGTGAGCACCCGGGTCCACAAGGGTCACGTGCGAGACTCCGCCAAGGGTGTGCAGGGTCCCCAGCAGAGGAGTGGGGGGGACAAGGGTAAACAGAGGGAGTTCCAGAAAGGGCCCCAAAGTACACCCCAAGGGAAACAAGGGAAAGGTTCCCAGCCTCCCCCTGAGAATAAACACGGGGCCCGACAGGTCCACCTGTTCATAGGGGACCACTGGTGTGCTACAAGTGTGGCGCCCTGGGCCACAGGGCCAATGATCCCCATTTCCCTTTGTTTGGAAAGCCAGCACCCCCTGGTGCAGTCCCCCGGCAGTTGGCTAGTGTAGCCCTGGGGGAGGAGATGGGTGCCCAAGGTGGGCGGGATCCTGTAGTATTGTCCCTTGTCTCATTAGGAGACTCTGAGATGGTCCCTAGGACCCAACTGCCTGAGAACACTAAGAAGTACAGGCAGTGGGAGACCATCAATGGCCATAAGGTGGAGGCTCTGAGAGACACAGGAGCCAGTGTGACAGCTGTCAAGTGTCACCTGGTGTCTAAAGAGCAGGTGGTCCCTGATGCATTCTATCCAGTTGTTGCCGCTGATAACACAGAGAGCCACTGCAAGGTGGCTCAGGTTCCCTTTGAGTGGGGGGGGTCTCTGGTACTCTTCAAGTAGCTGTGAGGCCAGCCATGCCTGTTGACTGTTTGTTAGGGAACGATTTGGAGAGCTCCCCTTGGGCTAAGGTGGAGCGGAGTGCTCATTTGGAGATGTTGGACTTGCCTGATTGGGCGTGTGTGACCACCCGGTCCATGGCAGCCAGAGGTGTTCAAGAGGACCTGGAGCCTGAGAGGAAGAAGAGGCAGGGGGCGCTGGAAACCGGCCCCCGAAGTTCCCACGGTCCAGGAGGAGGCAGACCCTGAGGGGGATGCCCTGGAGCCTACAGGGGAACAGGTAGCTGAACTGGGGGACCTGCCTGAGCTGACCCATTGGCAGCAAGATGGAGGACCCTCCAGGGAGGAGTTCTGCGAGGAGCAGAACAAGTGCCCTTCTCTCGTGGGTCTGAGGCAACAGGCCACAGACCAGGCAGCAGGTGATCAGTCTGGATCACATTGGATCTACTGGGAGAATGGTCTCCTGTATAGCGAGCCTAAGGTTGCTGAGCCTGGGTCAGCCCGTGTGCTGGTGGTACCCCAGCGCTTCAGAGCCTTCCTACTGGGTTTGGTTCATGATGTGCCTTTAGCAGGACATCAGGGGCAGGACAAGACCTTTGAAAGGCTTGTCACCCATTTCTTTTGGCCCCAGATGCGCAGGAGTGCCGCCACTCACTGCAGGACCTGTCAGACTTGCCAGGCAAGTGGAAAGAGTGGGAGGAAGCAGAAGGCTCCTCTCCAGCCATTCCCTGTAGTCAGCACCCCCTTTGAACGGGTGGGTATTGACATTGTGGGGCCACTGGACCCCAAGACAGCCATGGGCAACAGGTTCATCCTGGTCTTGGTGGACCATGCCACCCGGTACCCTGAAGCCATCCCTCTGAGGACAGTGACGGCCCCCGTGGTGGGACGGGCACTGATGGGAATTTTCTCCCGTGTGGGGTTCCCTCAAGAGGTGGTGTCTGACAGAGATACTAACTTTATATCCAAGTATATGAAGTCCCTGTGGCAGGAGTGCGGTGTAACATACAAGTTCACCACTCCTTACCACCCCCAAGGAAATGTGTTGGTTGAGAGATTCAACCGGACCCTGAAGGGCATGATTATGGGTCTGGAAGAACCCATGAGGCGTAAGTGGGACATCCTCTTGCCATGCCTTCTTTTTGCATACCGTGAGGTGCCACAGAAGTCTCTAGGGTTCAGCCCCTTTGAGCTTCTGTATGGTCACCCAGTGAGAGGACCTCTGAGTTTGGTCAAGGAAGGCTGGGAGAAATCTCCCAGGAAACCTCCCCAGGATGTATATAGCTACATGCTGGCCTTCAGGAACCAAACTAGGCGTTTCAGGCAACTTGCTGAGGCAAATCTGGAAGCCAACCAGGAGGAAATGAAGCGGTGGTACGACCAGAATGCCACTCTGGTTGAGCTTCAACCTGGTCAGAAAATGTGGGCCATGGCCCCAGTGGAGCCCTGTGCGCTCCAGGATAAGTGGACCGGACCCTTTGAGGTTGTGGAGCGCAAAGGTCCTGTTACCTACTTGGTGGACATGCGGTCTCCCAGGAACCCCTTGCGGGTCCTGCACGTCAACCGCCTGAAGCCCCACTTGGAGAGGTCCCAAGTGGGCATGCTCTTAGCTACAGATGCTGGGATGGAGGAGGAGACCGAGCCTCTTCCTGACCTCCTGTCAGCCCAAGAGCAAGATGGATCAGTGGAGGGTGTGAACCTCTCTACCTCCCTGACACCTGAGCAGCAAGGTGACTGTCGCCAACTGTTGGGGCAGTTTCCTGACCTGTCCTCCCTGGTTCCTAGTGTCACTGACTGGTGCGTCCATGATGTGGACACTGGGGACAGTCTTCCTGTCAAGCACAAGGCTTACAGGGTGACTGACAAGGTGAGAGCTTGCATCAAGGAGGAGGTCTCCAAGATGTTTGCATTGGGGGTAATTGAGATCTCTCACAGCCCTTGGGCCAGCCCAGTGGTCTTGGTCCCAAAGGCTGCCGCACCTGGTGCCACACCCGAACTCCGGTTCTGTGTGGACTACCGAGGACTCAATTCCGTCACCAGGACTGACGCACACCCCATCCCCAGAGCTGATGAGCTCATAGATCGGTTAGGGGCTGCACGGTACCTCAGTACATTTGACTTAACGTCTGGGTACTGGCAGATCGCCTTGACTGATGGGGCAAAGGAGAGGTCAGCATTCTCCACCCCAGATGGGCACTACCAATTCCGGGTGATGCCCTTTGGGATGAAGAATGCCCCTGCCACCTTTCAGAGGTTGGTCTACCAGGTGTTGGTTGGACTGGAAGAGTTCAGTGCCACCTACCTGGATGACATTGCAGTGTTCAGCGCCAGATGGGAAGAACATCTGCGCCACCTCTGGGAAGTGTTGATGGCTCTGCGGAGGGCAGGCCTCACGATCAAGGCGAGTAAGTGCCAGATCGGGCAGGGTTCCGTGGTGTACTTGGGACACCAGGTTGGGAGCGGCCAGGTGGCGCCCCTACAGCCCAAGATAGATACCATTCTGGCTTGGGAGCCCCCAAGACCCAGACAGCGGTGAGAGCCTTCCTAGGACTCACCGGGTATTACAGGAGATTTGTCAAGGGGTATGGCAGCATTGTTGCACCCTTGACAGAGCTGACTTCCAGGAAGCAGCCCAAGTTAGTGATTTGGACTGACACCTGTCAACAAGCTTTTGACACCTTGAAGACAGCCATGTGCACGGCGCCCGTGCTCCTGGCCCCCAACTTCTCCAAAGAGTTTATCGTTCAGACAGACACTTCAGAGCATGGTGTGGGGGCTGTTTTGTCACAGGTGAATGAGGAGGGCCTAGACCAACCTGTAGCCTTCCTTAGTAGGAGGTTACTTCCACGGGAACAGAGGTGGAGTGCTATTGAGCATGAGGCATTTGCTGTGGTCTTGGCGCTGAAGAAGCTGAGACCATACCTGTTTGGGACTCACTTCCGGGTTCAGACAGACCACAGGCCCCTCAGATGGTTGATGCAGATGAGGGATGAGAATCCAAAGCTGTTGAGGTGGTCCATTTCCCTTCAGGGGATGGACTTCACGGTGGAACACCGCCCTGGTACAGAACACGCCAATGCTGATGGTCTGTCCAGATTTTTCCGCCTTAGTGAAGAGGACTCCCTAGAGGTAGGATAGTTCTCCCCACATTTCAGCTGGAGGGGACACGTGTTAGACCTGGCATCCTTGGCGTGGGTCTCCCTTCCATTTTTTGATGATGCCTCCAATGTTATTGATCTGTTTTTTCTGGTTTAGATGCTTTGGGCACTGTGCCCCTGCTATTCAGTGCCACAGTGCAAGTGCTCCCTATGATAAATTGTGTTATGTATTAGTGACTCCATGATTGGATGATTGGTTTACTTGTCAGTCCCTAGTACAGTGCACTGAGTGTGCCCAGGGCTTGTAAATCCAATGCTGCTGATGGGCTTGCAGCACTGGTTGTGCCACCCACAGAAGCAGCTTGTAAAATGTGTCTCAGGCCTGCCATTGCAGAGCCTGTGTGCAGCCTAGGGCTGCCATGTCGACTTGGTGAGTGCACCCACTTACCAGTCCCTAAACCTTCCCTTTACTGCATGTTGGTCACCCCTAAAGTAGGCCCTAGGGCAGGGTGCATTGTAAGTATATGGTAGGACATGCCCTGGTGTGTGTGGCATGTCCTAATAGTGAATTACAGCCATTTTCGTTTTTCACTATTGCAAGGCTATACTGCATAGGCCAGAATGGGCAGTTTGATTATTACACCTTATAATCCTAACTGACCCAGGGAACATGGTAGAGAAACAAATTTAGTATGCCTGAACTCAGAATGATAAAATACATCTTTTAGTGAAGTTGATTTTAACATTCTGTGTTTGAAAATACCACTTTTAGAAAGTAGGTATTTTCTTGCCTAACCTTCCAAGCCTGCCTCTGGTTGATTGTGTATTCCTTGTCTGGAGTTTGAGTGACAGGGGCTGGGGCTGGGTGTGGCTCCAGGAGACAGGGTGAGTCAGCACAGGGCTGAATAGAGAGATCTGCATCTAGAGTGGAGGGAGGAGTTGCACCTGGGTCAGAATAGGGCTGTGCCTGCCTTCCACAATGCTGACTCCACCTCCTGCTGGGCGGCTGAGCACTCTGCCCCACATTCTGAAAGGAAAGAAGGAGTCCTGTAAACAAAGTGCTCCAGGACTGACCAGAACTGGTTTTGGACTAGGCAAAGGCCTCTCTGCCTTCAGAGAACAAAGAGAAAAGGTGTATAAAAAGGGGACCCAGACCCCTAGGAAAAGAGATCACTTTTGGGAAACAAGAAGAAACCTTTGCTGAGGAGCAGAACCAAGAAGAAACTGAGGAGAAGACTATCCCTAAGCTAGAGGGATCTGCCTGCAGTGGTTGCCTGACTGCCAAAGAAAGGAGAAGGGAACTTTGTGTGTACTTTCATCAACTTGTGAAGGATCTCCAAGGGCTTGATTTCAGAGCTTGCCTCCTGCTGAAGTGTCAGGAACAACAGACTTCACCCACCAGCTCCCCTGTATTCCCTTGCTGGGAATTTGGACCTTCTGACACACTTGCGTGTCGCTGGGAGCTGGAAGCGTGACTCAAGACGAAGAAGCGTGTCGCCGCCGCAGCCGCTGCTTCTCGCATTGCCGGAGAAGAGTGACGACGTCGCATCAGACACCGGCGCATCCCCGAAGAAGCGCGCCGCGGACACCCTCGCATCCTTCGAAGCGCCTCGCAGCACCGGAGAAAAGTGTCACCGTCGCATCAGACGTCGTCGCATCCCCGGGGCAGAGCATCGACCTCGCTTCAGGCGCCGACGCATCGCATCACGAGGCGCCCCGCATCCCAGGAGAAGCTCTCGACCTTGCATCAGACGCCGTCGCATCGTCAGGGAAGCCTGTCGCAGGGCCTGTCGCAACTCCAAAGATTCATCGAAATCGCCGCACGGCCGTCGGGCATGAACGCATCACCCCTTCGTTGTCGCAACATCAAGTAGACGCCATTTTGTTTCTTTGCACCAGATCTTCATCGCATCACGGCGCTGCTTATCGCATCGCCACAGAAGCGCAGTAAGAAACCGACGCATCACCTCCCCACGCCGAGAAGAACCAACGCATCACCATCCCCTGCGCATCAGTAGGGAACCAACGCATCACCGTTCTTGCATGTAAGGAACTGACGCATCACCTACCCTGCACCACTTTTGTTGTATCGCGTTACGCATCTCAGGTACATTGAACTCAAAGTGTCGCATTTCCATTTTAAGAGACTCAAGCTAATTCTACCATCTCTAAAGTACAGTATTGTGGATTATTTTTGTCATTTATGGTCTTGTGGTAAATCTATATAAAAGATACTTATTTTTATAATACAACCTGTGTGGTGTCCATTTGTAGTGTTGTCACTGGATTACTGTATGTGTTCACAAATGCTTTACACACTGCCTCTGAACTAAGCCTGTCTGCTCTTGCCAAGCTACCAAGGGGGTGAGCAGGGGTTATTTCAGGAGTGTACCCCCTTACCCTGACTAGAAGAAAGGGTCCCTATTTGGACAAAGGTACCTACCTCTGCCAACTAGAGACCCCCAGTTCTAACAAAATGCTTTTTCAATGACACTTAGAATCTCCTTTTTTGTTTGTAAAATGCTGATCTCCTTTTATATTTTTTTAGTAAAATTTGGAGTACTCTACTTTTATACAATCTTTTCGAATTTCTGAAAATTGTTTCTTCCTGCTTCCAACATAATTCTTTTTCTGATAATCCAATTTTGCACTTTTTTGTACATTTTTCTTTTCCTTTCGTTTCACTGTTCTTGTTCTATCTCTCTCCTCTTTATTTTTAGAATTTGAAACACTCTTTACAAGTTTTAAAAAAATCTTTACTTCTCTTACCAGAAGGCTTTTTCTTTAAGGATCCATGTTGTACTTGATCTAATTGCTCTTTTGCTTTTTTTTTTACATAGGTCTCTTTTCTTCGTTCCCTTTTTCTTTGCTGTTTTCTTGTCATTGTAACTCTGTCTTAATAATTATGAAAATATCTGTAAAAAAAGAAAAGTTTTGAAAACAATTTAATATAATTAAAATAATTATATAAAAATATTCACATGTATAACTATAAAAATACATACAAAGAAACTACATCAATGATTTGAGCAGTAGAACAGTGCTGCCTGCATAATTGTAGGAGTGTATGAGCAGTGTGTAAGATATTAGAGCACAGCATTAGTAGTACTCATGTGATTGTGGAACTGCATGGTTAGTACCTGTATCATTGCATGAGTACATGGCTAGTGAGTAAAATACTGCAAGGAGAGTGCCTGAGTGCATTTATAAGTGCTTAGGTATTGGTGGAGTGATTCCATAAGTAGATAGTGCTGGATGGGTGATTGGAGAAGTGCATGGGACTGACAGGGGGATTTCTACACTGCATGGGTACTACCTGGGTAATTAGACGAGTAAATCAGTAGTATGTAGCTGGTTAGAGGTGTGCACGGATAGTGCACAGAGTATTGTAGCTATGGTTGTGTTAGTACCAAGACCATTCCATAAGTACATGACTAGTAACTGGAATGAATACAGTGCTGAAAAAAGAGTGCATGGTGAAATTATAAGTGCTTAGGTATTGGCGGAGTGATTGCATAAGTAGATTGTGCTGGATGGGTGATTGGAGTATTGCATGGGACTGACAGGGGGATTCCTAGACTGCATGGGTAGTACCTAGGTAATTAGAGAAGTGAATCAGTAGTATGTAGCTGGTTAGAGGTCTGCATGGATAGTGCACAGAGTATTGTAGATGTGCTTGTGTTAGTACCTAGGCCATTGCATAACTACGTGACTAGTAACTGGAATAATTACAGTCCTGCAAACAGAGTGCATGGTGAATTTATAAGTGCTTAGGTATTGGCGAAGTGATAGGATAAGTAGCTAGTGCTGGATGGGTGATTGGAGAAATGCATGGGACTGACAGGGGGATTCCTAGACTGCATGGGTAGTACCTGGGTAATTAGAGAAGTGAATTAGTAGTATGTACCTGGTTAGAGGTCTGCATGGATAGTGCACAGAGTATTGTAGCTGTGCTTGTGGTAGTACCAAGGCCATGGTGAATTTATAAGTACTTAGGTATTGGCGAAGTGATTCCATAAGTAGATATTGCTGGATGGGTGATTGGAGAAATGCATGGGACTGACAGGGGGATTCCTAGACTGCATGGGTAGTACCTGGGTAATTAGAGAAGTGAATCAGTAGTATTTAGCTGGTTACAGATCTGCATGGATAGTGCACAGAGTATTGTAGCTATACTTATGTTAGTACCAAGGCCATGGTGAATTTATAAGTGCTTAGGTATTGGCGAAGTGATTGGATAAGTAGATAGTGCTGCATGGGTGATTGGAGAAGTGCATGGGGACTGACAGAAAGATTCCTAGACTGCATGCGTACTACCTGTGTAATTAGAGGAGTGAATCAGTACTATGTAGCTGGTTAGAGGTCTGCATGGATAGTGCACAGAGTATTGTAGCTATGCTTCTGTTAGTACCAAGGCCATTCCATAAGTACATGACTAGTAACTGGAATGATTACAGTGCTGCAAAAAGAGTGCATGGTGAATTTATAAGTGTTTAGGTATTTGCGGAGTGATTCCATAAGTAGATAGTGCTGGATGGGTGATTGGAGAAGTGCATGGGACTGACAGGGGGATTTCTACACTGCATGGGTACTACCTGGGTAATTAGAGGAGTAAATCAGTAGTATGTAGCTGGTTAGAGGTCTGCATGGATAGTGCACAGAGTATTGTAGCTGTGCTTGTGTTAGTACCTAGGCCATTGCATAACTACATGACTAGTAACTGGAATAATTACAGTCCTGCAAACAAAGTGCATGGTGAATTTATAAGTGCTTAGTTATTGGCGAAGTGATTGGATAAGTAGATAGTGCTGCATGGGTGATTGGAGAAGTGCATGGGGACTCACAGAAAGATTCCTAGACTGCATGCGTACTACCTGGGTAATTAGAGGAGTAAATCAGTAGTATGTAGCTGGTTAGAGGTCTGCATGGATAGTGCACAGAGTATTGTAGCTGTGCTTGTGTTAGTACCTAGGCCATTGCATAACTACATGACTAGTAACTGGAATAATTACAGTCCTGCAAACAAAGTGCATGGTGAATTTATAAGTGCTTAGTTATTGGCGAAGTGATAGGATAAGTAGATAGTGCTGGATGGGTGATTGGAGAAATGCATGGGACTGACAGGGGGATTGCTAGACTGCGTGGGTAGTACCTGGGTAATTAGAGAAGTGAATTAGTAGTATGTACCTGGTTAGAGGTCTGCATGGATAGTGCACAGAGTATTGTAGCTGTGCTTGTGTTAGTAGCAAGGCCATGGGGAATTTATAAGTACTTAGGTATTCGCGGAGTGATTCCATAAGTAGATAGTGCTGGATGGGTGATTGGAGAAATGCATGGGACTGACAGGGGGATTCCTAGACTGCATGGGTAGTACCTGGGTAATTAGAGAAGTGAATCAGTAGTATGTAGCTGGTTACAGATCTGCATGGATAGTGCACAGAGTATTGTAGCTATACTTATGTTAGTACCAAGGCCATGGTGAATTTATAAGTGCTTAGGTATTGGCGAAGTGATTGGATAAGTAGATAGTGCTGCATGGGTGATTGGAGAAGTGCATGGGGACTCACAGAAAGATTCCTAGACTGCATGCGTACTACCTGGGTAATTAGAGGAGTGAATCAGTAGTATGTAGCTGGTTAGAGGTCTGCATGGATAGTGCACAGAGTATTGTAGCTGTGCTTGTGTTAGTACCTAGGCCATTGCATAACTACATGACTAGTAACTGGAATAATTACAGTCCTGCAAACAAAGTGCATGGTGAATTTATAAGTGCTTAGTTATTGGCGAAGTGATAGGATAAGTAGATAGTGCTGGATGGGTGATTGGAGAAATGCATGGGACTGACAGGGGGATTTCTGCACTGCATGGGTAATACCTGGGTAATTAGAGGAGTAAATCAGTAGTATGTAGCTGGTTAGAAGTCTGCATAGATAGTGCACAGAGTATTGTAGCTGTGCTTGTGTTAGTACCTAGGCCCTTGCATAAGTACGTGACTAGTAACTGGAATGATTACAGTCCTGCAAACAGAGTGCATGGTGAATTTATAAGTGCTTAGGTATTGGAGGAGTGATAGGATAAGTAGATACTGCTGGATGGGTGATTGGAGAAATGCATGGGACTGACAGGGGGATTCCTAGACTGCATGGGTAGTACCTGGGTAATTAGAAAAGTGAATTAGTAGTATATACCTGGTTAGAGGTCTGCATGGATAGTGCACAGAGTATTGTAGCAGTGTTTGTGTTAGTGTCTGGGCCATTGCATGAGTACGTGACTAGTAACTGGAAGATTACAGTGCTGCAAACAGAGTGCATAGTCAATTTATAAGTGCTTAGGTATTGGCGGACTGATTGCATAAGTAGATAGTGCTGGATGGGTGATTGGAGAAGTGCATGGGACTGACAGGGGGATTCCTAGACTGCATGGGTAGTACATGGGTAATTACAGGAGTGAATCAGTCGTATGTAGCTGGTTAGAGGTCTGCATGGATAGTGCACAGAGTATTGTAGCTGTGCTTGTGTTAGTGTCTGGGCCATTGCATGAGTACGTGACTAGTAACTGGAAGATTACAGTGCTGCAAACAGAGTGCATAGTCAATTTATAAGTGCTTAGGTATTGGCGGAGTGATTTCATAAGTAGATAGCGCTGGATGAGTGATTGGAGAAATGCATGGGAATGACAGGGGGATTCCTAGACTGCATGGCTAGTACCTGGGTAATTAGAGAAGTGAATTAGTAGTATGTACCTGGTTAGAGGTCTGCATGGATAGTGCACAGAGTATTGTAGCTGTGCTTGTGTTAGTATCAAGGCCATCGTGAATTTATAAGTACTTAGGTATTGGCGGAGTGATTCCATAAGTAGATAGCGCTGGATGGGTGATTGGTGAAGTGCTTGCGGACTGACAGGGGGATTCCTAGACTGCATAGGCATTACCTGGGTAATTGGAGGAGTGAAACAGTACTGTATATATATATACATACACACACACAGTCGCCAGTAGGTAGTTATAGTTAGTACCATGTTTCCATAGGAAAAAAGTTTTTGGATATGCCTATATCTTTTGTGCCTTTTGTCAAATCTTCACAAACGTTTTCACAAAAAGTATGCTGGTGATTCTTGTTGTGCACAGGAAGTTTTGGCGTGATCTGTCAAGCGGGGGCTGAGAAAAAGTGTGTTTCAAAAAAAGTGTGTTTGCCATGTTAATTCCTATGGGAGCTTTACATACGACTGCAGCCCGAACTGCTGGATGGAATTACACAATATTTGGCAGGACGGTATATTTTGGCTCGCAGAGTATGCTTTATCTTATTTGGTGTAAATCTGTTCAGTAGTTGGAGAGAAATTTAAGGAAATTCAAATGTGTATATCTGCTATCACGGCTAATTCATGACGATTTTGCGATTAATCGCAAATGTTTTGAGCCAATAGGAATGCCGTGATTGGCTGGCCGCAACTTGAGCAGAGAGTTCTGGCTGTCATTTTATGTCATCGGAGCAGTCCCTGGGCTGCAATAACAAATGGAAAGTGGCATAAGTGGTCAGGTTGCGTGTGCCCTGACACAGTGAAAGGAATATAGGGGTGCTCGAGGAACCCTTTATGAGTAAAATATATTGTTAGTACTCACAATATTTTCGATTTCGCCGCAACTCTCAGCGCGACCCCCATGTAAAGTCGCAACAAATTCACGAATGTACGTTGCAATGAATTTGCAAATAGTAAAAAAATAAATAATATGTTTATACACCCACCCTCAGTTTCACTTAGGCATTCACACACCCAGTCATCCACCCACTCAGAAATGGACACGCCCAGTGACAGACCAAGTCAGAGACTCATGCCCCCACTCACAGATCCACTCAGAGACTCATGTACCCACTCACACTCACTCAGACACTCATGCACTCACTCACAGACCCACTCAGAGATTCACAAACCCACTCACAGACCCGCACAGAAGCTGATGCATCCACTCACAGATTCACTTAGACTCTCATGCACTCATTCAGAGACCCACTCATATTCTCATGCACTCACTCAGAGACCTATATAGACACTTATGCACCTATTGAAAGACTTGTGAATTCACTCACAGACCCTGTCAGAGACTGAGACACCCACTAACAGACCCACTCAAACACTGACACACTCACTCACAGGCCACTCAGAGACTCATGCATCTACTCACAGACCCACTCAGAGACTCATATACCCACTCACAGGCCACTCAGAGACTCATGCATCTACTCACAGACCCACTCAGAGACTCATATACCCACTCACAGACCTAGGCAGACACTCATTCACCCACTCACAGATCCCACTCAGACACTCATGCACCCACTCACAGATCCAGGCAGACACTCACAAACTCATTCAAAGACCCATTCAGACACTTATATACCCAATCAGAAACTCACTGACACACTCACATGCCCAGACACAGATCCCACTCAAACACTCATACAAACTGTCACAGACACATTCAAAGAATGATACATGTCTTTATATAGTTATTTAGATAGTGATGTATCTAGTGTGATAGTTAGAATCAATCATATAGTTATATATTTTTAATGTTCAGGTGTCTATTGAATGTCTGCTTTTGTTTTGCGGTTTTGCAATGTTTTCAGGAATATCGCGATGTCATTGCAAAAATTTTAGAAAATTGACAAAAAGATATTTATAAAAAAAATGAACAATATTTTGGGCTCTAGAGTGGCTCTAAGAAGAGTCTTTGTGTTCATTGTGTGCATATGACAGCTACACATAAGACCGGATGCAGATTTTCAGGTTGCCTTCATCTGTAAAGTGCACTCCATCACTTCTATAGATTCCATGCATTTTAAAACGCAGCTTGTTGTTGTAGTTAGAGCCTATGTTATGGTCTCCTGAGAATGCAGAAACAGTTTTATTAACATGTTTCCTGGCTTTGTTAATTTGTGGACAGAATTGATTAGACTACTTCCATTTCTGCATTTGACATATGTTGGAGTACACTAAGACATTATAAGGGAAAAGTGTCATTAATTGTGCAAATATATCCTTCATTAGGATTTCCAGTCCTACCCCAGTCAGTGCCACCACTGTGCATAATCGTGAGGTCAGGGGTTTGGGAATATTTAATGCTTTTAACCAAAGGCAACTATTGATGCCATATGAACCCTCTCTGGCCAACCCAAGTAATGTCCACATCAGGCAAGCCTAAGTACCTGTCAATATCACTTTTCCACCAGCCTCTCTAGCCCAAAAGGCATAGCTGTGGCCCACAATCCACACTCTAACGAAGTTGAAGTGAAGCAGCAGTAGCAGACAGGAGAAGGCTGTAGCTGAATAAGACAGTTTTCAAAATGAAAAGCAGTTAAAATGAAGGTGTGCGGCTGGTTTTTAAAAATATACTTGATTGGATGTTGTGAATATGGAGGTGAATGAAATAAGGTAGTGTCTTGAAAGTATATGCAATTAGACCTATTATTGGCTGCAGGAAAAATAAAAAAGTGTAATTCAGACTTGAATATGCTTTTAATTATATACTGTAAACTGCGCCTGCTGCAGCTCAATTTGTAACTACTATGGTTCTTCTACTATGTGCTGTGAACTTGTGACCACTAGTTCTAGTAGGTTGCTATGGAAACTGTGCTAAGAGTGTATTGGGGGAAGGGTGTTAAAGAGAGAGTTGTCTATTTTAAGAAATTAGAGCTCTTTAGACTCGTTGTGAACAAGGGTTAGATTTCTTAGTGAGGGTTTACTAATTAATTGTACTGTACTCTTTAAGTCATAAAAGGAACCAAGCTAAATATGTTTTTGAACTTCTGGGGTTTGTTTGCAAATTCATTGCGACGATCGCGAATAATTCACGATTATGCACAAAAATCCTACCATATTGGGCTTCTTTATAAAAGTGTATGAAAGGGTTAACACTTCCTAACCATTCAGTTTTTACATTTCCTGAAAGTATTGTATTCATCTGATAAGAGCAGAAAAAAATATTTGATCAACAAACTTAATTTTCAGGTATGTGAATTACATTTAATTTGGAGAAAAAATATGCTTGAAAAGGTACATGTGTATGTTGAAAGACAGTATGAAATATTTTTGAAAAGATATTCAAACTACAGGAGAAGATCAATGAGTGGTAGTTTGAGTGTTTTTATATATTTATTAAAAGGTGGGTAAGATGCTTTATGAGTATATGAGTATGTAACAGTTTGTTGTGCAGACTGGGTGTGTGAGAAGTTGCTTCACAATGTGTTGCTCTGGAATTGCATATTGTACATCTGCTTTCTTACTGCATGCTCTAATTGATAAAAAAGAAATTGTGCGTTAAGGGTTAAACTTATACCCCACCAATGTATTAGAAGATGTGGAAACATTTACATGTCAATTAAGAAGTTGTGACACGTAGTTTACATGTCAACTCCTTGACATGTAAACTACGTGTCACAACTTCTTAATTGTAATACTCGTGCACTAAAGGAGCAGAGTGCACATGGAGTGTATGCACGCCGAAATTGAGGAATATGATGAGTTTAAAAACAAGAATAAACCAGGGTGTGCTGCAGATTTATTGAAAACATTTACATGTCTACATATGGTGTGCTGTTCACAAGGGATATTTTTTTTTGAATGGTGGGACTTGTAGTCCTGTTTATTGAATTTTAAAAAAGGAGTACAAGACTCAGAATTGAAAGGAAAAACATGCACTGTAGAAATAGATCACTTATGAAGCTGTGAAACTTGCCAGCTATGTATTAGGTACCCTTTAGGATAGGTGTAGGTAATTTATAGGGGAGGTTTTATATGATTAGTTGGTAAGATATGCTCTTTAAACTAATACTAAGTCTGATGTGGAGTGTGAAAGTCATAGGCATAGTTAAACATGCAGTGTTTAAACACGGGTCAAGCCTACTACTTTTGACCCTGTCTATGCAGTGTCACTTGCAACTACTTGCAAGTGCCAAACGCACATTTTAATACACAGAAGTCATCTCCGAGATACACTGTAGATATGCTATAAAGCATGGTGTTTTATATTTAAAAGATGAGAGTTGTCCTTTTGAGTTCAATAAGTCACTTGTCCACTTACAGGCCCCTATGCCAAGTAATACATACAGTATGCCACCCATAAAGGAACTGGCATACCTGTTCATAAAACCATAGAGCCTCTCTCTCACTCAGTTGCACAGCTAGTGAAGGACTTATAGATTCAGACATATACTGAGAAACACCTTCTGTATGGAGTCGTATTGCATTCCCTAACACAGGCTCTAAGGTATTTGTTCGGCCACTCACATACACATTAAGAAAGCCATAGAGGTACTAAAACAAATTGTCACATACCGACACATTTAGTTAAACATCTGATGGCACTTCTACAAATGTACTCCTACACTCACTGAGATATGTAGGCATGTAGTGACACAAACTCATTATCCATGCAGACAAATAGTCCTTTAAAATGGGTCAGGACTAGTACTGTAGACGCTGTCTGTGCACTCTCACTGCCAGGTTCACTTGGCATGTAAAAGCTGTTTGGGAAGTGCCAAATGCATCTTTTTGTGCACACAAGTCACCTCTGAAATACACTGTAGCTAGGCTATAAAGCATGGTGTTTTGTGTTTAAAAGATGACAGATGTCCTTTTGAGTACATAAAGTTGCTTTTGCACTTGCAAGCCCCTATGTCAAGTACTACATAGAGTATGGCATCCATAAAGCAAATGACATACATGTTCATAAAAGCAAAGAGACTCTCTCTTACCCACACACACAGCTAGAGAAGAACTTATGAATTTAGACATATACTGAGAAACACCTTCTGTATGCAGTAATATCGAAGTCAGTTGCAGACACAGGTATTTACCCCTGAATTCCCTAACACAGGTACTAAGGTATTTGTGCAGCTACTTACATACACATTTAGAGAGCAATAGAGGTACTAAAGCAGACCGACACATATTGAGTTCTCAATCAGAACGCCATGTTCATTTTATTAAAAAATAAAACCTCAACAAGAAACATTTAGAAGGATGTTAGGTAAGACGTTGACCATGACCATGACCATGTCATGAGTGATGTAATATGTGAGGTCCGAAGCAGTGCATAGCAGGGGCATAAATTATAGTTAGCTCAGGTAACTATATCTGCTGAATTTCTATGGTTTTGTACGAGTGAAATCTGAGCCTAACTATATTGTCCCCGTAACATTTATTTCAGTGAATGTCTAAGCTGTTTTAAATTCTATTTCCTAATTATAACATTCCTGTAACCCTTAGGTTTTTCAGTGAGCAAGGCGGCATGACCGCCGAAACGCGTCAGGTTCTTTTTGGAAAATAAATGTGGTGTTGAAGTTCCACAGTGTCAGCGCCTGTTTGTATCGCAGTAAACAGGACTGCAAGCTACATATATATATATATATATATATATATATTATCTACTGGCAGTCGCCAGTAGATAGTTATAGTTAAAACCTATTATCCATAGGAAATCCGCGACATTCTATTTGAAATAACGTTGGCGTCGGTTGACGAATCTTCGCGAAAGTTTCCAACTTGTTGGGGCGCTCCGGTCCGCTCCTATCCTGAAAGTCTCGGGGTGATACGTCAAGCGGGGGCCGAGAAAAAGGGGGTCCCAAAACGCGTTTTCCCCATTCATTTTTCCATAGGAACCTTTAGTCGCAGCTACAGCCCGAACTGCTGAACGGAATTACACCAAATTTGGCAAAGAGGTAGCCCTTGGTTCAGTGTCGTGCCTTTTGCTTAAATGGTGTAAATCCATTCAGTAGTTCCTGAGAAAATCAAAAGTAAAGTCACATATATATCTGGGCGGAGCCTAACCACACATGTCATCGTGAGATCTGATTGGCTGTCAGCACTTCATCCTGGAATTGCTGGCAGCCATCTTGGGACCAATATAAATGATAGTACCTCATTGAAATGCATTGTAGTGAATAGAAGATTTTGAGGGTCACCAAAAGGAGAACTATAAAGGGTGATAACAGGCTTTAGTTACATTAGAATTTATTTGTTGATGGTACCATACTAATTTTAGGAATTGTGGTGTATTCTAAGGTGATTTTACCATGTGAAAAACCTTCTGCTGGGATATCATGAATCATGTTTGAGAGAACACTATTTTCTCATGCTTGTCCCATGGAGGTTTGGAAGGTGCTCCAGAAGCTAAAATGAGAGCATATTTTCTGTAAATTCACATTATCTTTCTCACTCATGTGAGAATGAAGTCTGACATTCTCAGTAAAACATGTACATCCAACAAGGGCAGAGACTGTCAGTTGATTCCTTTGTGTTCTACTGCAGCTTCCCAGAGTGTTCTAAAGAACAACTAGAGTGCTAACAGCCTTACTTATGACAAAAGTATGGCACACCTGAAGCCATCTTGATTGGAATAAACTGGTAACACTTAAACAATTTAATTTAAAAAGGAACAAAATGATGGGGTTCATTTTGTCATAGAAATTATGGTTAGTGCTGTAGAAAGAAAAATTAGGACATGTTTCAAGTGTGATCTCAAATATCTTCCTGTTATATTTCAACAGGAGCAGCCTGCCAGTTGATGCCTTTGTGTTCTACTGCAGCTTCCCAGAGTGTTCTAAAGAACAACTAGAGTGCTAACAGCCTTACTTATGACAAAAGTATGGCACACCTGAAGCCATCTTGATTGGAATAAACTGGTAACACTTAAAACATTTAATTTAAAAAGGAACAAAATGAGGGGGTTCATTTTGTCATAGAAATTATGGTTAGTGCTGTAGAAAGAAAAATTAGGACATATTTCAAGTGTGATCTCAAATATCTTCCTGTTATATTTCAACAGGAGCAGCCTGCCAGTTGATGCCTTTGTGTTCTACTGCAGCTTCCCAGAGTGTTCTAAAGAACAACTAGAGTGCTAACAGCCTTACTTATGACAAAAGTATGGCACACCTGAAGCCATCTTGATTGGAATAAACTGGTAACACTTAAAACATTTAATTTAAAAAGGAACAAAATGAGGGGGTTCATTTTGTCATAGAAATTATGGTTAGTGCTGTAGAAAGAAAAATTAGGACATATTTCAAGTGTGATCTCAAATATCTTCCTGTTATATTTCAACAGGAGCAGCCTGCCAGTTGATGCCTTTGTGTTCTACTGCAGCTTCCCAGAGTGTTCTAAAGAACAACTAGAGCGCTAACAGCCTTACTTATGACAAAAGTATGGCACACCTGAAGCCATCTTGATTGGAATAAACCGGTAACACTTAAAACATTTAATTTAAAAAGGAACAAAATGAGGGGTTCTTTTTGAAATAGAAATTATGGTTAGTGCTGCAGAAAGAAAAATTAGGGCATGTTTTAAGTGAGATCTCATATCCTCTTCTATTTCATTAGAACATTCTGACATGCAGACTGAAACAATCACTTTCAATACCAGCAGCAGACTACCAGTTAACTCCCTGGTGAGCAGTAGCTTTACTCCAGTGATCTAATGAGCAACTAGAGTGCTAACATTCTGAATTTATGGCAGATGTGAGACACATCTGAATGCCTTCTTGATGGAATCAAAGTAAAAAACTGAAAGCATTTCCTACTGAGAAGACTGCAGTAAATGAAGAAATTAGGAAACTTCATAACAAAGAAGTCTTCCAAGATGGCCACCAGTGAAAAAAGAGCCCAAATGTAGCACAAATATTACCCAGATGTAGCCCACATATAGCCCAATGACAAAAGTGTGCAAAACACTTTTTATTTTTAGTTTTTT